>PVJC01049663.1:0-12089 GCA_004026665.1 Murina feae
GGCCCAGAGAGAGGTAACTCACCCAGGATCACAATCAGGTGGCTGTACCTTGGCCCCGAACAACCTAAGCACAGACACAGCCAGCCTCTCTGCAGACCCAGAGTGTCTCCAGGACATGGCTACCTCTGAGAATTCTGGAAGAATAAGCTGCTGCTTAGACATTTGCTCAGCGGGAACTAGAATGATTAAAACGAATTGCAACATGAGAAACAATTATGGATTTTATTTATTTATTATTTTTAAAAATATATTTTATTGATTTTTTTTTTACAGAGAGAAAGAGAGAGGGATAGAGAATTAGAAACACTGATGAGAGAGAAACATCAATCAGCCACCTCCTGCACACTCCCTACTGGGGATGTGCCCACAACCAAGGTACATGCTCTTAACCAGAATCGAACCTGGGACCCTTGAGTCCGAAGGCCGACGCTTTATCCACTGAGCCAAACCGGTTAGGGCAATTATAGATTTTAAAAATGCAAATGTTGCCCTAACTGGTTTGGCTCAGTGGATGGAGCATCAGTCTTCGGACTCAAGGGTCTCAGGTTCGATTCCAGTCAAGGGCATGTACCTTGGTTGTGGGCACATCCCCAGTGGGAGGTGTGCAGGAGGCAGCTGATTGATGTTTCTCTCCCATCGATGTTTCTAACTCTCTATCTCTCTCCCTTCCTCTCTGTGAAAAATCAATAAAATATATCTTTTAAAAATGCAAATGTTGAAACCCTCTCTTCCTCTAGAAAGAGTCAGAAGCCCAGGGCTTCCTGCATCCCCTCACCCCCTCACAGTCCTCCACAGGCTGGTGCTGCTGGGCCCACGTCAACATTTCCCTGGGGAGAGGGGAGGCCTACTGGTGGGTGGGGTCAAAGGTGTCCTAGAAGTGAGGGTTTAGGAAGGGGCCTTAAAGGACAGGCTGTCCTTGTGCAGAGGATGTAGGGAAAGAGAGAGAAAAGCAGATGGATGGAGACAGCAGCAAGAAGGAGGCAGAAATGCTTCTTCCAGTGCTGTCCCTAGCCTGAGACTCAGTTCCCTCTTCTGTAAAACGGGTGTGTCCATTGAGATGCTTTTGGGTGCAACTAACAAACACCCAACAAAAGGGGCCCAAACGTGGGTTTATGACCTCCTCACTTGACAAGTCTCACCAGCTCTGCTTGTCAGGACTTCCAGCGGTCGTTTGGGATCCCTTTTCTCCTCACGGCTGGGAGGTGGCAGTCACGGGTCTCGAGTCAAGCAGGGAAGTCAGATCACAGTCTAGAAAGCAAGCACCTGCATGGGCATGGCATGGAGCAAGTGCCATGGAAATGGACAGGGCGCAGTGACGGAGAGTAACAAGGGCTCTCCTTACATAGGGTATCAGAGGCGATGCTCTGAGGGCTCACGGTTAGACCAAGCCCTGAGGTCAGAGAAGAAGCCAGACAGGAGGGAGGCTCCAGGAAGAGCGATCCAGATGCTTCAGACAGCACATGCAGGGCCCGGTCCAGGGGCAGCTCTGCTCTCGCCTGCTCTGCTGGTGACAACTAAAGTGGTGCCACGGGGTCCATCCTGGACAACAGACAGCCAAGAGCCCTGAAGTCTAGGGCAAGGTGCCCAGCTCTTGCTCGGTCACCCAGGTCCACTGGCATAAACTTCCAAGTGACAACAACAAACATTTTTCAGGTAAAATAAACGGTCCCTGTGAGAGCGAGGAACCTCTGAGAACAGGGCCTCACAGAAACACGTTCTCTGGTCACCTCGCTTCTGCTCCGGTCCTCCTCGCTTCTACTCCTCTCCAACCAGAAACAAGAGAGATGTTATAAACATGTCAATGACATAGTCATCCCTTTGCTCTGGGACCTCCAGCGGCTCCTCATTGTACTAGCGCCAAACCCAGAGCCCTTCCCACGACTTAAAACCTTATGCCCTCAGTTCCTTGCTTTCTTTGAGCCTATCTCTTACCATCCTCTAAGCCACTCAATTCCAGCCCTTCTGTGCACTTGCTGTTCCTGGAATCTGCCAAGGTACTCTTGTCTCAGGGCCTTTTCACATGCTCTTTCCTCTGCCTGGGATGCTGTTCCCCACATGGCTCACTCCTCACTTCCTCCAGGTCTCTGCTCCAGTGTCACCTCCTCAGAGTCACTGTCACCATGCCCTGCCTGCCATGGACTTGTCTGTATATTGTCAGCTTCTCCAAGAGCAGACACTGTCATGTGCCTGCACTCCCAGGGCCCAGACAGGGCCTGGCACGTGGCAGACTCTCAGTGGGGATTGATCACATGAGTAAGTGAAAGAAGCATACAGCTATTTCACATCCCAACTTATAGTTTCTGAGCGTGGTGACCCTGTTCCCAGTGACTTCAGGAGAGGGGAGTGGTGGGGAGAGAAGGCGACTCTCAGGGGTCCCACGGGAATGGGGCAGAAGTCTCAGAAAATTGGCGGGAGAGCAGGCTGGGCTAGAGAGGGGGGTTGGGAGCCATTAGCCCAGCCATGGCAACACAAATCATGGAACCTGCCTCTAGGAGGGGGTGAGGGTGAGAAGAAACCGGCCCTTTCCTGTGTGGATTGGGGGACCAAGAGGAGTGAGGAAAGAACACTGAGACACGGCTCTGAGAGGGAGGGGAGGAGCCAAGGGAGCCCATGGCTACTGGCAGGTGGCACAGGGACTCGAGGAAGAGGAGGCCTGAGCAATGGTACTGTTTCAGGAACAGCGAGAAAAAGAGACCTGGAAAATACATTTTTAAAGTCATTCATTGTTTCAGTCATCCTTGGGCAGGTAAACTGGCCTTTTTTTTTTTAATTGTTGAGAACACTGGGTCCTTTTTCCCGTGGAATTTTGCATATGCTGAACTGATGAATTCCTCCTTCTGTGTTTCCCATGCTCTTCTATCCCCTGTTTCTTCCAAACCTATTTGGACTAGAGACTGGGTTGGATTAAACTGCATTCGTTTCTTCCTTTGCAAGTATTCCTCAATGGGAGTGCTCCATTGCCTGCTGTCAAGAGGCCCGTGCCCTGACCGGTTTGGCTCGGTGGATAGAGCGTCAGCCTGTGGTCTGAAGGGTCCCAGGTTCGATTCTGGTCAAGGGCATGTACCTTGGTTGCGGGTGCATCCCCAGTTAGGGGTGTTCAGGAGGCAGCTGATCGATGTTTCTAACTCTCTGTCCCTCTCCCTTCCTCTCTATGAAAAATCAATAAATATATTTAAAAGAAGAAGAGGCCCGTAATGGCTGATGTTCCACATTGTGCAGAATGAGTTTCGAGGGTACCCACAGCTCTCGCCTGGATGAAGCTCACCATCAAACCCCTGATGATGCTTGTCCAGATGAGGCATTTTCAGCTGGGGCACTGGTGCCCACAAGGAGGCAGTCCTTGGTTCTCGAAGGGGGATGGGAAAAGTCTTATCCTTCCAAGGTACACGATCGTACTCCATAGCTGTACACATAGCACATATGCATATATGTAGTAACCTGTGGCATTAAAATATCACGGGGTGGGGCATGGGATAGGGAGGAAAAGAAGTCTAAAGGGCCTCCCAGGGTTGTGTGGGTCATGAGAAGCAGGTTAAGATGGGTGTGCTCACCCTTTAGGGATTGCAGTTTGGTAATGTTCTCAGGCTGTGATTCCCTGGCGGTGATTCTTCTACAAAGAAGAATTTTTCCTTTTCAACTCTTTGGTTTTCCTGAAATCCAATCCATACAGGGAAGGCGAGATAAATGTTTGACTCTTAGCCTGTATCATTTCTCAGCACCAAGAGATTCTTTTCTTTTGTGTCATTTTGAAGTTACAGATTTCATATACTTTCTGTGATTTTTCAGCCTATTTCAGTAGATATTCTTCTTGCTACTCAAATGAGGATCGCTCCGGCCAATCAGTCCCTTCCTCCCCCCGATGCCCCTCCCCCAGAGGCTCCTGTGTCCATTGACATACTCCGGATAGCCGGAGAGAGCCTTGCTCTCAGTAATGACAGGTGTCCTGGGTTTATCTCTGACAGTTCTTGTCCTAGACCTCAAACACCCATTTCTCTGGGAGCACTGGTTCCTTTCATAGGGAAATGGTACTTAGAGACCAGAGTTTGAGTGTGAAGGATGCTACTTGATTCTCAATGTTTCTAGTTGTTTTCAGTGGACAGAAGTGGGAAAATACTTTTAGAAGGTGAAAAAAAAAAAATGAGTTCAAGCTATTTCCAACTCAATGAAAAACCACAGCGTTTATATTGTACAGTTTCTAGATATTTTTTTCTCTTATGCTAATTATCTTGGTTTCTAATGAAATTAATGTAATTAATTTAGTTTATTCTATTATATACATTTATAAGATAATTATACACAATATTTGGTTTAACATAACAATACTGATCTTTTTACTAAATATTTGACTACTGAACACAGTTTAAAACATCTTTCTGTTTCATTATTTTTAAAAAGTAATTTGAAATCATTCCTCTGTGTCTAGTTTTGCTGCTAACTTTCTGTGTACCTAGTTTTTTCCCTGAATGCTTTTTCTTTTAGGGATTTTATTTTTTGCTTTGATTTTTTAAAAAATTATATAAAACATCTACAGGGTTACAAAATAAAAACTATAAAACAAAGTAGGTTATCATTAATTTTATTCCGTTGCTTTTCTAATTCTGTTTTTATGTTCTTCTTGTTAGTGTTTTTTTTTTTTTAGATTTCTAGTTAATTTGTAATATTAGATTATAGTTTTATGCTGCTTAGAGTTATATATTTCTAATGTGCTATTGGTTTTATAGACATACTAGAGGCCCAGTGCACAAAAATTTGTGCACTCAGGGGGGTTCCCTTAGCCCGGTCTGTGCTCTCACAGTCTGGGACTCCTCAGGGGATGTCCACCTGCAGTCTTAGGCCCACTCCCTAGGGGATTGGGCCTAAGCTGGCAGTCAGACATCCCTCTGGCAGCCTGGGAGCCCTCGGGGGATGTCTGCTTGTCAGCAGGGAGCAGTCAAATATCCTTAGTGCTGCCGAGGATGTGGGAGAGGCTCCTGCTACTTCCATTGTGCTGGTAGTGGTCAGCCTGGCTTGTAGCTGAGCACAGCTCCCCCTGTGGGAGTGCACTGACTACCACAGGGCAGCTCCTGCATTGAACATCTGCCCCCTGGTGGTCAGTGTGTGTCATAGTGACCAGTCATTCCCAGTCTTTCTGGTGTTAGGGTCAATTTGAATATTGCCCTTTTATTATATAGGATTACCCTGATAATAACCATCTTGTTTTTTTATGATTTCTTTATCACCGCCTTTTACTATTTACTCATATTTAAGTGAGACAGGTTTCCCCATACTTTTCAGAAGAAGTTCTTCTTGTTAAAGATAATTTTCAAAAATAGGGCAAATTATGACTCTCACACCAATATCAATATGAACACATTAAAAGCTGTCTTCTGGTCATTAATCAGGAGCCAGGCAGATGTTATAAAGGGAAGAGTCAGAAAAGTGCAATTCCTGTGGAGGCAAGGAGTGTTGAAATGAATTGCAGATGAACGAGAGAGAGACAGAGAGAGTGTGTTCTGGGGTTCTCTCTCCTGTTGCTTCTGCAAAGTATTTAAAATATAATCTTTAAGTATAGCCAGGGCTTCAGAACTCTGGTCGCCTGCCTCATGGGTGTCTGCACCGTCTCACCTGGACCCATGCACTCCTGCCCGGTTGTTCTCCACCCTGCTCTCAGCATCTGTGATGTTGCCTATTCCAAGGGCATCCTGGAGAGCCCCCAGCCCAGTCGTCCTCCCCACCCACCATGGTCCCAGCCCCCTTGGCCCCTTGCACTCACTTGCCAATTGGAGCTGGTGTAGACCCCTCCCAGTTCTGGGCTTGGATACCTTCTCAAGGTGGTTAACCAGAGGCCTCTGTAGTTCCCAGTCCCCCAGTCCCTTCACCTACACAGCTGCCTGCGACCCAGGTGACCTTGTAGCTTCACTCCAGCCTCCTGTGTCCTGGGACACTCATGCTCCTAGCGTTGTGAACTATTCTGTGACTTCTTTTGCTGTCCTGCTTATTCTGCACATGTTTGTAAGAGGAGTTGGGAGATCAAGAAATGGCCCTGTCTCTGCTGGCTTTGACTCCTTTTACATGGACAAGGGAGACCCCACAGCTCCAGGGTCTTGTCCTCCCTCTCCCCTCCCCCAGTGGCCTCCCTCCCTCCCTCAGGGCTCCTGGAGGTCCATTTCCACCTAGACTGAATCTGATACTCAGCTTTGGTTCAGCATATACACTGAGTGGACAGATTATTATGACCACCCCATCAATACTTCGTTGGGCCACCTTTTGCCTTCAATACTGCAGTGATTCTTCTTGACATTGACTCCACAAGATGTTGAAAGCTGATGCAAGGAATCTGACATCATGCCTGATGAATGGCACTGTCCAGTTATGAGAGATTTGATGGTTGTGGAACCAGCTGTCTGATGGCTCTTCTAACTTCGTCCTACAAATGCTCATGGATTGAGAGCTGGTGATGGTGGGGGCCACCTAAGCAAGGTAAAGCCTCCCTCATGTTCTTGAAACCACTCCTACACAATACCAGCACCTTGGCATGGTGCACTGTGTTGTTGGAAGAAGCCATCTCCATTGGAAGATGCCATCAACATGATAGGATGAACCTGATCAGCAAGGATACTTAGGTATGTTGTGCTATTTAGACGTTTATAATGATCTGGCCCTCTAGCAACTTCAACGAGAAATTATAGCTAATTTGCCTACAAAGGTCAGGTGGTCATAATAATCTGGCAGCTCAGTGTATATCAGCGTCTATCTGCTCACATTTATCTTTATTAATAGTTTTTCCTCTTTACAATATCTAAGAAGTTGCCCCCTCCCCCTTTTGTATCTCTGTATGTTTGTTGTCTTCTTTGTACTAAAAAAAGAGAGAATTAATTTAATTCTTCCCTCAGGCACTTTCCAGGGACTTTCTTGAACTCTCTAAACCTCCACTTGCTCCTCAGTAGAAGGGAACAGTATCAGCACAAAGACTTTGGGAAGATTCAGTGCATGTCGGTCCTCCCTGGGGCCTGTGCACCTCTCCAGCTAGTCCTGAAAGTGGAAAGTGTGCTGTCTTGCACCCAGGAAATAGTTGTTTAAGATGTATATCCAGATGTTTTAAAATTCCTCTTTGAAGCAATGCTCTCTGTTGGGGAGAAAAAAGAATAAAGAAACCAGGGACTCAGTTGCTCCTCCCTCTGCCCCTGTCAGTCAGGGCTCCCCTTCGGGGTCAGGGCCCCTCGCAGGAAAAGAAAAAGAGAAAGAGAAAGGCTCTCAGCCTACAATTCAAATTAACCCCTTTTAGGATCCTATTTTTCCCCTCAGTTTTCACATCTCCCTGGGCCACATTTTTGAGCCTTTTAAAAAACTGCCAGCGGAGATTAGAAAGGAGAACCAAAGCGTGGGAGACGGAAAGGTACAGTCAGCCTTTTCTTATGCAAATGCCCCCTTGGCTTCTCCTTCCCGAGGGCGCTGAAAGGGGCCTTGGTGCAGCGAGCCAGCGGGAGGACAGGCTGTGTCTCTCCAGGCCCCTCCCTGGGAGCCAGGTGACTGCTCTCCGGAGCTGGTTTTCTTTAGAGTGTGAGAGTGTGGTCCATGCTCCCCTTGGGGAGTGTGGGGGGATAAATTCTGAATTATTGTTCCAGGCTAAGACCTGAAAACAAACCCCAAACCTCAATCCTCTGGGTTCCTAGAGGGGCCTCCATCATGGGCTCAGACCTGGGCGGTATCCCTGCCCGACCCAGGGAAGAAGGGCTCCCTTTCTGCTGAGCTCCTGCGTGCTGCACCCGCCCATCTCTGCCTCCTCCACCCTCCCAGCGGCTTCACAGCCAGCTGGCCGCGTGGGCGCTGGCTCTGAGGATCTCACTTTGCAGATGGAGAGCCCAAGCCTTACCCAGTGGAGTCACTCAGCTAGTAAGCGTAGCACAGTGCCTGGTGCGTAATACTTGCTCAGTAAATACTAGCAGAGAAAAGGGGAGGAGGCCGTGATGAAGATCTGACACTTGACCAATGCAGCATGGAGTTCCAGGGCACAGAGTGTTTCTAGAAGAATGAGAACCAGGCAGGAATGTCCAGGCCTGGGACCCCTGCTATGTTCCATCACAGGTGGAGCTTCTGGGAAGAGCATGGCTGACCTCAAGCTGGGTCCCCAGGGCTGGGTCCCCAGGGCTGGGTCCTGAGGGCTGGGTCCCCAGGGCTGGGTCCCCAGGGCTGCAGCAGCAGGAGGCCTGAGCCAGTTGCACTCGGTAACTGCAAGACAAGCTTTCCAAGGGAGATAACACAGGCCTCCTGGGAATCTCCCAATCAGCTCAGCTCACCTAGTCGCTGGCCTGGCCCAAATCTGCAACCCCCTGAGAAAGAGGTCATTCTTCTGGTCTCTGTCCAGCTTTTGGAAAACCCTACCCCTCTACAGGGACTGGCTTCTCCCAGGATCCACCTCCATTCCCCCAGCACAGCCTTTCCTGGGGTCTTGGAGTCTAGAGAGGAGCCTCAGAGCACAGGGGTGGGGGGGGGTGAGGGGCTGCTGGGACAGCCAGGGTGACTGACCTTGGGGCTCAGCTCCCTCAGGACAGACCAGGTGAGAAGCAAACCAAGACAGAGTTGGCTTTCATTGCATCCATCATTACTGTCAGCATCATCATCGAAATTTTACATGCTCACACCATATGGCCTAGCTAATCTCACTTCTAGAAACCTCTCTTAAAAAGGCGATAGCATAAAAGTACAAAACTACACACAAGACTATTCATGATAGCGTTTTCTTGTAATAGGGAAAGTGTGGAAATAATTAAAATGTCCATCCACAGAGGAATGATAAATAAATTATGGGAATTAATATTTCAGAATCTGTGACGCTCTTAACAAGAACCAGGAAGATGTATATATAGCCTTGAAAAATAACCATGGTTTATTTCTTCAGGAGACAATGAGATTGTGGTATAATATGTGTAATAGGATTTTATTTTTATAAACAAAGGCAAACCAAAAGGATCTACCAGTGAGCATGTATGTTTGCGTAAATAAGCACACACAAGGCCTGCATGAACACAGCCAAACACACAGCAGTTACGGGGACATGGCGGGTGGTGTGGGGTTGGGACTAGGGGGACAGAGGGAGGGATCACTCTGTGAGCAGGCGTTATGTCTGCAAAGTGAAGAGCTTGTCAGGTCGGGGAGGTGGAGGCAGGAGAGCAGGCGAGTGCAGAGGGGCGTGCACAGAACCGGGAATGAATGGAGGAGACAGGTGCCCCCAGAGCAGGGAGTCCAGAATCCACACCTTTCAAATCAGAACTCCACTCCCACAGGGATCCTTCCAGAGCCACGTTCTCCAGAGCTCTGAGCCGTGGTCTCAGGGCACCTGCCCTTCGCATCCAGTGCCAGTCCAGGCTTCTTCTCCCAGGGCATCTGAGTGTGTCCTGGTTCCCTTGTGATAGAGGCTGGCTCCGTCCCTTCCCTCAGATGTTTTCTGTCAGAATCTACTCAGCAGTTCCCGGTTCCTTGGCTGTTTTCCCCATTGTCCAGCTTTTGCCTCGCCCAGGGGTGCTGGGAAGCCAGAGCCCCCAGTTTCTCTCTGGGTGACAACATCCTCTTCCCCTCATGGGATTGTCGTCACTGGGCTTTGCGATGTGACTCACTCCTGGTGGGAAGATAAGGTTCTGGTCCCTCCTTGTGCTTCCTATCCTGTCGCATGGGCACCTGCACCCTGGCCCCAGGGACAGCCGTCAACGTGGGGTCCCTGTGCCCTGCGTCACACTCCCCTCGGCTGGGGAAACGGTTCCCAGCAGCCCCTCCTGCATGCCGCACGGAAGTTATTATTCAGAGTTTGTATCGCAGGGTTGCATACTTTCCTATTTCAATGAAGTTGATGTTTTTGCCTCTATTTTTAGCTTTATTTTAAAAATTGTTCTCTCATGCTGTCATCTTTCCTGGAGATTGCCATGATTAACATACATTTTCATCCTCAGCGGGAATAAGAGGGCTGAGCCAGGTCTGATTGCAATTACACGGCTGAGCCAACACCCTGCACCCTGGAAACTAGTCAGGTGACTCCTGGGACCTCTGGTGGGTGCCCAGCCCATGCAGCAGCCTCACTGGGTTGCCTGCTTGTCTCTTTCCCCTCCGCATGTTACTGCAGATAAATGAAAGGTCAAGGGAAGGAGAGTCATGACTTAGGGCTCCCAATTTACCCTTCTGAATCTTCACAACAATGTGGGCTTTATGACTCCATTTTACAGATAAGAAAACTGAGGCTCAGAGAGGGCAACTGGCTTGACTCATGTCACGAAAATAGTGGGTGGCAGAGCTAGGACTGGACTGTGGTTCCTCCCCTGCACACGGCCCTCAGAATGAGCCCAGCTTCCAGGTGGAGATGAGACTCCTTTCCGGATACTGAAGGGACCTGGCGATACCTTCGAGAAAGCTCCCTCCCCTGCGCACGGCACTTAGCCATGCTTTCTCCGAGCTCCAGGTCTGTGAAAGGACTGCCCTGTCTACCCAGAGGCCCTGGTGGCCTTCCCACTCCTATTCTGCAGTGAGTGATTCCTCCCCACCCTCCAGGCGGCAGCTGAGGGGCCACCCTGGAAAGCCCACCCTGAGTAGGGCTCAGGGCTCATCTTTCTGGGGCCCGTGGCCTGAGTCACAGCGTTGACAGCCCCCAAGGTACCCACTGGGGCTGGTCTCCTATTGTTCTGTATTCCAACCCTGAGCCTCCCACTGGGATTTGGGGGCCTGGGACTGTTAGCCCCAGCGGATGAATCCATTTCTGCCTGTCGGACGCCAAACCAGAGCATCTTTACTGTCTGCCGCAGCTGGTGAGATCCTGTCTTTCTCTTACCTTCGCCGCTCTCTTCCTGACTTGGCTTGGACAATCTAGATTCCACCTTGGCCTTGAGCTACCGTCAGCTCAGAGAAGCATCCTGTCCAGCGGCGCGATCCTGTAGGCAACGCTGCCCCCTGGCGGCGCCTCTCCGCGCTGCAGCCCTCTCCCTGCCTGTGGCTCCCAAGCCATAGCTGGGGGCTGGCCTGTGATCCTATGAGGCCCACAAAACTGTGGTGTTGTCCCTCAAGGCCTGAATTTAACGTGTGTTTATTCTAATTTTAAAACGAATACAGTTGCATTCCAGAAAACCCGAGACCCAGAAAACTGTAAAAAAATTAAAATTACTTGTAAACTTGGAGACACCAACCGCTAACCATTTTGGTATATATTCTTTTAATTTGTTTTTATATATATCAATGCATTTATTTATTGGAAAAATGAGATTATCATATGGAGAGGTTTTTAAAAAATAGCATTTAATATGTCCTGAGTTCAGAAGCAGAAAGAAATGTGAAAAATCAGAAAAGCATAAAGAAGGAAATTTAAACATTACATATGATCTCACCATCCAGAGCTCTTTCTTCTCCATTTAGTTTGTTTCTCTGAAAACCAACGGTTACTACCCACCTTCTGTCTTGAAAGGATGACTTCACCGTTGGGTGCCCTGTCACTGTTTGCCTACTGGCGGTTTCTCTGGGGACACCCTCCAACCTTCCCTCCAATCCTCCAATCCTCCAACCTCCCCTCCAGCCCTCTAACCTCCCCTTCTTCCACCTTCCCCATGTGGCTCCCATGGGAGTAGCCAGGCCTTCTGTGAACCTCGGTGTGTTCATCTGTGTGATTCTTTTTTTTAATCCTCACCGGAGGGGAATATATATATATATACACACACACACATAAGGCAGTCCTTGGGTTATGTCAGACTCAACGTACCTTGTTTTGTGGTTACATTACCATCTTCCATTTATTTATTTAAAAAAAAAGTTCCATCATTTCAATGTATGTACATATGTGTTTTATGTATTTTTTTATTTACTTACCACAAGTAAAGGTCAGGAATGGTTATCTTTTAATTTTTTTTATGTTTCACTTAATTACTGCTGTGTATGTGCTTCATGTGAGTGACATAGGTGCTTATGTAGGTGTGTTCCAACTTACAGTGAAAATCGTGTTCCGTCGCACCATAGGAACAGATCTCCAATGTAACCCAAGGACCTACTGTGTGTGTGTGTACACACACAAATACACACACACACACTAGTGGCCTGGTGCATGCAATTCGTGCACTCGGGGCGTGAAGCGGTGTTCCCCC
>PVJC01049664.1:0-12088 GCA_004026665.1 Murina feae
TCAGATGCGGCTGGGGGCAGGTCCCCAGTGGTGACACACACACACATACACACACACACACACAAAAGGCGCCTGGCAGACTGGGGCCATCATAGGACATCCACTGAGGGGTCCCAGACTGTGAGAGGGCACAGGCCGGGCTGAGGGACTCCCTCCACCCCGAGTGCACAAATTTTTGTGCACCGGGCCCCTAGTCATTACATAATTAGTAATTGTTCAAATTTATCTAATTGTCTTATGTTTTATTACAGTTGGTTCATTTGAAACAGAATCCAAACAAGGACCATACATTATATTATTTTTTAATATATATGTTCCTCATTTTTTTTAGGAATATAAGTGAATATTTCAAATGAGAAAAGAACTTCAACAATTTATGCACGTTAAGAACCAACGAATACATGTTCTAGAACAAACATGTCAAACTCAAAGGCTAACATGGGTCAAATAAATAATATTTAAGTTTTTGTGGGCCACAAAAAAACAAAAGCTTCAATTTTCATAGAAACGTACGTTTGTTTCGATAGACATGCTGAGTACAAAGGGTTGAAATAAATGAGTAATTGTTAACATAAAATAATAGAACATTTTAATAAAAATTAATATTTTTTCTTGAACATTAACTTACCAGACACTGAATAACTGCACAAATTAATAAGTATAATGCAAATAAACCTATTTTTCTTGTTCTCCAAAAGTGAAATATTTTCTGTTATGCACACCAAACAAGTCAGTACAAGATTAATGACGTGGCAATAGGCTGCTAAAATATTCACTTCTAGTATTAGTGGAGAGAAATGGTGTGCCTGTGCATAAGGCGTGTAAGGGAAATGAATGCAACACGATTATAGTAATCAGTCATTAGCGAATGTTGTAGCTCGTTATTAATAACTAGAGGCCTGGTGCACGAAAATTTGTGCACTCGGGGGTGGGGGTTGGGAAGGGGTTCCTCAGCCTGACCTGTGCCCTTTCGCAGTCTGGGACCCCTTGGGGGATGTCCACTTGCTGGCTTAGGCCCACTCCCCAGGTGATCAGGCCTAAGCTGGCAGTCAGACATCCCTCTGGCAGCCCGGGAGCTCTTGGGGGATGTCCACTTGCCAGCAGGGAGCAGGCCTATGCTTCAGTTGGACATCCTTAGCGCTGCTGAGGAGGCAGCAGAGGCTCCCACCACCACCGCTGTACTGGCAGCCATCAGCCTGGCTTGTGGCTGAGCAAAGCTCCCCCTGTGGGAGTGTATTGATCACCAGGGCCAGCTCCTGCATTGAGCATCTGCCCCCTGGTGGTCAGTGTGTGTCATAGTGACTAGTCATTCCCAGTGGTTCTGCTGTTAGGGTCAATCTGCATATTACCCTTTTATTATATAGGATTATATAGAACAGGATATCGTAAAAATTAAGTTATGAAATTTTTATTAAAATGTTTCTTGCATACCATTATATTGACTGGGCTGCAAAAATATTCATTGTGGGCCACGAGTTTGACATGCTTGTTCTAGAAGAACATTAAAACATTTTTATTAATTAACTGACAAAGTTATATAGTACTTTTTAATTCTACATTTTTTTATCTTCATACTTTTTGATCACTTCTTCATATAACAACAGTTTTCTATTGAGGGTGAAAGCTAATTAAATTTTAATTAGCATGGTTGATTGAATTTGTTTTTATTGTTGATGGTTTGGATGCAAAAAATGAGAAAATTCACAAACAGATGCACTCATTATTTATAGTATTACTATAAACAGGAGTAACAATTCTGTTTTGTGCTATTTCTAACAAAAAAAAGGTATGGTGCATTATAATTGTATCTCTGTGTTATCAAATATATTTTATCTTTAAATCTTTATTGTTGAAAGTATTACATATGCTCCTCTGTTTCCCCCATTGACCTCTTCTAACCTGCCTCCACCCCCACCCCAGGCCTTCACCACCTTATTGTCTGTGTCCATGGTTAGCATATATGCATACAAGTTCATTGGTTGATCTCTTCCCACTCATCCCCCTTCTCCTACTTTCCCTCTGAAGTTCAACAGTCTATTCAGTGTTTCTATGTCTCTGTATCTATTTTTGTTCATCAGTTTATTTTGTTCATTAGATTCCACATATGAGTGAGATCATGTGATACTTGTCTTTCTCTGACTGGCTTATTTTACTTAGCATAATACTCTCCAGGTCCATCCAAGCTGTTGCAAATGGTAAGAGGTCTTTCTTATTTACAGCTGCATAGCATTCCATTGTGTAGATGTACCACAGTTTTTTAATCCACTCATCTGCTGATGGGCACTTAGGCTGTTTCCAAATCTTAGCTATTATAAGTTGCACAGCTATGAACATAGGAGTGCATATATTCTTTTTGATTGGCATTTCTGATTTCTTAGGATATATTCCTAGAAGTGGGACCACTGGGTCAAATAGGAGTTCCATATTTAATTTTTTGAGGAAACTCCATACTGTTCCACAGAGACTGCACTAGTCTGCATTCCCACCAGCAATGTACAGAATTCCCTTTTCTCCACATCCTTGCCAACACTTGTCATTTGTTGATTTGTTGATGATACCCATTCTATCAGGTGTGAGGTGGTCCAAATATATTACTGACAAAGAACTTCCATTTGACTAGGTGCCAATGAGAACTGAATCTTTCACTTACATCCCCTCCTCCCTGCCCGCCATTTATTTGTTGAACACCGGGTATTTGTGCTGTAGAATCTGCTAATCCTTGTGTTAGCTTTCAATATATTTTCTTATCTTCTGTATTCCTACAACTGTCAATTATATCTAGAGGCGTGATCAGATTCTAGTTCAGTTTTGGTTTTTGTTTTTGGCAAGAATACATCACAGGTGATTCTATATGCTTCCTATTGCATCACATCAGGGGCACAATGATTGCATAGCTCTCCTTTTGTCAAGATATATTAGCACTATCCTCCAATTTTTAGTTTAATTTTCTTAAAAGCAAGTCTAAAAGCTTGATGTTGAAATTTTGCTTTAAATATATCAATTTGAAACTTTTAACATCCCAAAACAAATTTATCTTTCTCGTTTGTAATGTTAAATGTGTAAGGTTTTCTTTCTTTTTTTATTTTTTTTTAAAGAATCAGGGAACAACTCTAATTCCAAGAATAGGCCTTCCTAAATGAGAACTATACAGTGAAAAAGCTACTTACTTAAATTAAGGAATATTTTCTTAAGTTTTTTTTTTTAAGTATATCTTTATTGATTTGAAAGAGGAAAGGAGAGGGAAAGATAGATAGAAACATCAATGATGAAAGAGAATCATTGATTGGCTGCCTCCTGAGGGCATATAAAGCCCGCAACCCAGGCATGTGCCCTTAACTGGAATCGAACCTGGGACCCTTCAGTCCACAGGCTGATGCTCTATCCACTGAGCCAGACCAGCCAGGGCTAAGTTTTATTTTCTTTCTTTATTCCACCAATATTTATACATATAAGTATTTATGGAGAGCCTGCTATGTGCCAGACCCTGCAAAGGTGACATGGTTCTTGCTTTCATGGAGCTTATTGTCTAATAAAGGATATTATATTAGTCAAATAATCTCACAAATATACAATTATAATTTCAAAGTGCTTAGAAGAGAGATTTGAAGAACTTCAAGAGTATTTAATAAGGGAATTTGGTCTAGTCTGGTTATTAAGGTGGCGATTGAATGAGATTTGCAAAAATGAATAGCCATTAACCAGATAAAGGAATAGATTGGAGTCTTTTTCTAAACAGACTGAATAGGGAACGATCCTGTGCCTTCAGAGTAGAATGTAGAATTTTTTGTTGTTAATCCTTACCCAAGGATATTTTTTCCCATTGATTTTCAGAGAGAAAGAGAGGGAGAGAGAGAGAGGAACATTGATGTGAGACTCATCAATTGGTTGCTCTGGCAAGCACCCCAGCCAGGGATGGAACCTGCAACCCAGGTACATGCCCTTTCCTGGAATTGAACCTGTGACTCTCCAGTGTGTATACCAACACTCTTCAGTGTGTGGATCAACCACGGAGCAAAATCAGTCAGGGCAAATGTAGAATTTAAGTAGTTAAGCCAGTATACACTGAAGTATAGAGAGTGAGGAAAAGCCTAATGTGAGATGAAGTCAAAGACCTATAGGTAGACAATAGGCCATGGAGAGCTTTACAGGCAGCTAGGTGGAGGCCTTTAATTCATTGATTTATTCAAATATGCAGTAATTATTTGAATGAGTTGCATCTATTATGTGCTGGGTACACTGCTGTTGGTGCCAGGAACATGTAGTTGAACCAATCAAGGACCTTGTGTTCTAGTGATGGTGTAGGCCGAAGGAGAGGAGATGAAACCAAATTCATAAGAAGTAATCACATAATGAGAAGCACCAAGGATAAAACAAAGCAGAGTCTTGTAGTCATAGTGACTATTGAACTACTTTAGATTGAATGGAAATAGAAGACCCTTTTGAGGAGCTGATTAATGAAAGCTGAATGACAAGAAGAGCCAATTGTGAAAAATCTATGGAAGAAATATTCTAGACAGAGAAAAGAAATTATGTGGTGCCATAATGTTGGCCTTCTCAAGGAACTGTAAGAAGGCAGTGGGCCAGGACATAAGAAGTAAGGGTGACAGAGGTATAAGATACAGTCAGAGAGAGCATATAGCTCCTATGTAGCTATAAAATCATATTACAAAGCTAGTAAAATTCAGGTACCTTTAATTTTATGTGATAATGTTTTACTAACATTAAAAGTCCAACTTGAAATATAACTGTGGCACAGATTAACACTGCTCAGATACTTTTGAATCCACCATACATACATTACTGTGTGTGGTGTAATGCCTCAATTCTTCTACCATTTTTTCCTTCCTTTTAGCTGCATAGGATTTATTTTCACTAACAATATAAAACACAAATGTGGAGGTGAGTTTTGTAGAATTACACCAGTGTATTGAGGTTATGCTTTTTAACAGTCTGAATAGCACAGTTCTAAAGAGTGACATTTGCTTTGGTAATTAATGTGTGTGTTTTTAAGTCATTGAGAAACAATAATTATTGTATTGCTTGTCACACAGAATCTGCATTTTCATTTATTATTTTGTTATCTAGGTGAGTTTAAAAACTTGAATTTGGCCATAAATAATACCATTATAAAGTGATTCACCTTTAGGGAGAGGGGGGAAAAGCTCTTTGACAGTAGTTTAATAATTCCTCATTAACAACACAGTCAACTGAAGTAAAACCTAAACAAGAATCTTAAGGAATATATTACCTAATATTAATATATTAATGACTGCTCATTGGACCAAATGTGCTTTTCTGAAATCTTAAAAAAAAAAAATCACTAAGGTGTTTCTCCTTGGAACCAGTAACTTTTAATGTGGTCTAAGCCAAGAGGACTAATGAAATTTGCTCAAGTTCATTGAGTTCTCTGTCATTTTTATTAGAAAAGGAGGCTGGTCATCATAGTATCATCAGAGCCCAAATTTTAGCTTCAGTTCTAAATTGAAATTGTGACAAGAGGAAACAGTCATGTGAAAATAACTCAGTTCTAAATTGTTTATTGGAATTTAATTGATTTTTTTGCCTCATTTTACTTCTCTCAGCATATAAATGCTCCTCGATTTATAGTGGGGTTGCATCTGATAAACCCATTGTAAGTTAAAAATATTGTTAATTGAAAATGCATTTAATACACCCAACCTGTCAAACATACCTTACCTGTGCTCAAAACACAATATCCAAAAGCACTGGCAACACAGTATACTGAGTATCACTTGTTTACCCTCATCCTCATGCGGCTAACTGGGAATTGTGGCTTGCTGCCACTGCCCAACATCATGAGAACAAATCACACAGCAAGTATATCACTAGCCCTGGAAAAGATCAAAATTGGAAGTACTCTTGCCCTAGCTGGTTTGGCGCAGTAGATAGAGCATCAGCCCGTGGACTGAAGGGTCCCAGGTTTGAGTCTAATCAAGGGCACATGCCTGGGTTGTGAGCTCAGTATGGGGGAGGGAGCAGCTGATCAATGATTCTCTCATTGATGTTTCTATCTCCCTCTTCCTTCTCTCTGAAATCAATTTTAAAAAATTGGAAGTACTCTATCTACTGAATGGGTACTGCTTTTGCACCATTGTAAAGTAAAAACACAAGTCTGAGACCCTAGCCGGTTTGGCTCCGGTTTGGCTCAGTGGATGGAGCCCACGGACTAAAGTATCTTAAGTTCGATTTCAGTAAAGGGCACGTACCTCGTTTGCAGTTTGAATTCTGGTCAAGCTCATGCAGGAGGCAACCAATTGATGTGTCTCTCTCACATCGATGTTTCTCTCTCTCTCCCTCTCTCTCTTTCCTTCCCCCACCCTCCCACTCTCTCTAAAAAATCAATGGCAAAATATCTTCAGGTGAGTATTAACAAACAAAAAACGTAAGTCTGAGGCAGTATGTATATTAACCAGTTGTACCGGTTAATAATGTGGATTTTTTTCAATAGATGGAGTTACACATATGTTGCTATGTGATTTGATATGTATGGTATTTTGTTTTATTGACAGCAAGCTTCAAAGCTTCGTATGTCAAATTTTCTGAAGGTGTTAACATCATAGATGCTTTTAAACTTAAAAATGTCAAATTTTGTGCCAAAAAAATAGCATTTGCGGGAAGTTTTAATTCATTACTTTATTTTGAAGAAAAGTGCTGCTGAATACTTCAGGAAGCTAATGGTGAACATGCTCCATATCAAGATACTTGTGAACACTGGTTTAAACACTTTAAAAGTGCTGATTTTGATGTGAAAGACAAATAATGTCCAGCTCAACCAAAAAAGTTTGAAGACCAACAATTACAAGCATTATTGGATGAAGATGCCTGTCAAACTCAAAAACAACTTGCAGAAAGATTAAATGTTGCTTAGCAAACAATTTCCATCATTTTTAAGCAATGGAAAAGATTTTAAAGGAAGGAAAATGGGTGCCACATCAACTGAACGAAGAAGACAAATGGAAAACCAAAAAGTCATCAGTAAAATGTTGCTTCAACATCACGAAAGAAAGTCTTTTTTGCATCAAGTTGTGACTGGCGATGAAAAGTGGATTTATTTTGAGAATCCCAAGTGCACAAAATCATGGGTTGATCCAGGTCAACCATCAACATCGACTGCAAGGCCAAATCGCTTCGGAAAGAAGACAATGCTCTGCGTTTGGTGGGATCAGGAAGGTGTGGTGTATTATGAGCTTCTAAAACCAGGTGAAACTGTTAATACTGGTCGCTACCGACAACAAATAATCAATTTGAACTATGCTTTGATTGTGAAATGATCAGAATGTGCTAGAAGACACGGCAAAGTAATTTTGCTTCATGATAACACACCATCACACCCTTCAAAATCAGTTAAAGACACGTTAAAAGATCTTGCCTGGGAAGTATTAATTCACCTGTTGTATTCACCAGGCCTTGCTCCTTCAGATTACCACTTGTTCTGATCGATGGCACACGCACTTTCTGAGCAGCACTTCAAAATGTATGAAGAAGTGGAAAATTGAGTCTCTGAATGGTTTGCCTCAAAACAAGAAAAGTTCTATTGGGACGGTATCCACAAATTACCTGAAAGATGGTGGAAATGTGTAGCTAGTGATGGACATTGCTTTGAATAAAGCACTTTTGATGTTTCTCTTGAAATTACCGCGTGTTTTCTTTGTACACCTAGTATGTATCTTCTCTCTCCCTCTCCCTCTGCCCCCAAGGTTTGATCAGAAAATAGATATTGGACTTTTTTACTAAGATTGTACTGACTATCCTAAGGGGTAGCCAACAGTAAATAGGGCACTGAGTATCTTTTCCCTCTTCTACCCAGCACCATGTATTATTCGTAAAATAACACATTGTCTTTATGTGTGTTTACAAATTATTGAAGGATAAACTTGAATGAAATAAAAAAAACTTGAAAAGAGAATCATTGATTTCTGTTCAGACTCTGTTTGCTTAAACATCTAATTAGTTTTCTAAATAGAAAGTCACTTAGGTGCGATCTAGTCGTAAGCAACAGGAAATAGGAAACTCTAGATGATTGCTGTAAGAAAAACTTAGAAAAAGAATAACATGAATTTGAAGAATGATCATGTTTTACAATCACATATTACCACCACTAATGGCTATTAGGTTTCTTTTTCATTGTATGCAGCAGTTGGCTTTTCTTCCACCTGCTATCTCTGAAACTCAGCCAGATTCTTTGTCTTTGGTTTCTAATGCAGAGTTTATTACCAGCCAAATGAAAAAGGATTTGAGTAAATGTTTGCTATGAAATTTAGATGAGTATGCTGCAGGAACAGTCATGGGCATCTGAATTACTTCAAAAAGCTTGCAGAGTCCCAAGAAAATATTTTACAGTTTGGACTTATGAAATTTCCAAAAAATTTTGTTAATTTTTCAGGTGAATTCTTCATATTCATGGGATAGTCAGCAGTTAGATAAAGGAAATAAGACTCTAATAATACATTTTTAAGGTCATGTTTTAGAAAGAACGAGTATCATGAGAAAGAGTTTGTGTAAAGCTTTGAAAATCATAAGAAGTTTTGGCTTTATTCTTTAGGCAAAGAAAAGCAAGTGAAAGTGTTTTGAAGAGAGGATTATATATATCATCCAGTTTTTATTTAGGAGGGTGGTTGGTACACTTTGATGGATATATTAGGAGTACAAAAGATTGGAGGCTATTGCAAGAATAGTTAAGAATTGCCAAAAAAAATTTTTTTAGTGTTTTTGAGTGTCCAGTGCTTTTATACATTAGCTTTTGACAGCTCACAACATCTAGATTTATAGATGAAGAAACTAAGTCTTGAGGTAAAGAACTTGCTCAAAATCACAAAGCTAATAAATGAGGGAGCCTCATGAGATTCAAATCCATTTTTGACTTCAGGGTCTGTGCTCTTAATCTCTAAATTATACTAATGTTGGTAAAAAAAAAAATTTAAAAATGAAGTTAAAAGGGTGGTGGTAGACTTGATAAGATATGGAATTGGTCTAAAAGCCGGAGGGACTGACTAGAAGGTTGAAAGTAATCAAAATAGAAAACAAAGGAGTAGAGCAGGTTTGGGAACATATTTAGTTAAAATTAACCTTCAGATACATTTTTTAGAGATATCTGACAGTTGGAAATTTGGACCTGAAAATTAATTTGAGAAAGGTTTGAAGATATCATTTTGATTGAAATAATAACTTGAAATTCTCAAAAAAATAAAAATAAAAGTTGAGCTCTCCAAGGAGAACAAAGTGTGAAAAGATAAAGCCTAAGAACATGCCTTGAGAAGTATTTTAGGAAAGCTGAAAGAGCACTGAAGGAGCATAGAAGTAGCCAAAGGCATGGAAGGGCATGAAGGAAATTGAGGAATTCTAGAGTGTCATGGAATTCAAGTAAAAGAATTTCAAAAGGGAGGTGGCAGACATCTGTATAAAATGTTTACAAACAGTATTAATAATATGAGAAGTGAAACAAAGGCCCTGGAAACTTAAACAGTGAAAATTAGTTTGGGTGGAAAGTAGGATCAGTGAAAGCAGAGTTTGTGGGGAGGTGGGGGCAGGTGTGTGTGTATATAGTACAGAAGTAAGCATAGAAAAAGAGTCACTGAAATTGAAGACATTAAAGATGTCAAAGAGAAGAACTAACTGAAGTAAAGGGATTAGCCTTGCAAAAAGAGTAGGGATGCTTCATCCCCTGATACAGAGTAAAAGAAGAGAAAAAAAGGAAAACAGACAGAACCTTTTGGTGGGAAAGAGAGTAGTTGTGGGAGTGAATTTTGGAAGACATAGACCTCAGTAAAAAAGAAGGTGAGGTTATCTATTGAAAGGTAGAAAGCAATTCTGAAAGGCTTCTGAGAGTCTACTAGAAATGTGTGAAAGCATTTAATGAGCAAACATCATCTAGGTAAAGTTGGATAACATGAAATTGTAATGGTGCTAATAAAGACAATTATGTTGCCTTTTTTTATAGTCCTTGCTACATCTGATGACAGGAGTTGATGAAATGCGTTGAACACAAGTAAGGGTTGGCAAAGTGGGTCGAGGAGGTCAAGGAAGCTGAGACACTAGAGAATACAATTAAAATAAGGCTTATACTGAGTAGGGAGGTTAGTAAAGCAAGGAGCATAGGCCTGGGTATGATGAGGGAGAATATTGAAAAGATTTGGTAACTTCTTTTGGTTACATCCAGTAAGAAACCTCAAAGCTGTTCACATGCTTTTAGTTATAATTCTTCAGTGTACACTTTATTAGTTTACTCCTTGGGGTCACACTTTGAACTCAGATCTTTTACTGCCAGTTTATTAAAACAAACTGCATAATTTATAATCTAGAAAAGATAGGCTATAAAATAGTGGGTGTTGCTTTTCCGCAGCGGCGCTCCCCGACGCCAGGACCCAGGCTGCCCGAGAGCTCTCCCGGCTCCTGCCCGGCGAGGTCGGAGACTGACGCGGAACGTGCTCCGGCAGGGGCGCGGGGAGCGCCCGGGTGCTAGAACGAAGCTCGCTGTGGCAGTCGCCCGCGCTGTTTAGAAAGCACAGCCAGCAGCTGGATTTAAAAATCAGCAATATTTTAAACAGTAATGAGAACAGTAGAGACAGAGGAGACAGCAAGATGGCGGCATAAGGTAAACACCGTAAATGCAGCCGTGAAAAACTATTTCAGAAAAACCATGAAAAGAACACACAGATACCACTCGCACCCACAGGAAGGCTGGCTGAGTGAAAATCCTACAACTAGAAAAGAGTCTGAGACTCAGAGGAGTGGTGAAAGCAAAGTACAGAGGTACGGAGGCGCGCGCACGTGGCTCGGGGAAAGGGCTGGTGCCGGAGGTCACGGTTCTTTTCCAAAACGGAGAGAGCCACAAGTTCCCAGCGGCTCTGAACTCCAGTTCCAGGCGAGTTTCTGAGGACCCAGACACACGGAGAAGGGGGACTGACTGGCACCAGGAGGAAATCCAAAGCGGGTTTCTCTCAGCGTTGCTTGCAGCAATTACCGTGGGACACAGACACCTGGTGTCTCTCATCGCAGGGCTGAGAAGCGCCATAGCTATTTGCTCCGCCCAGCCCTGCAAACTCCCCGAGGCCCCGCCCCTCCCAAGCTGCATCAGAGGCTTTTGCAGATAAAAGACTGAGTAGCCTAAGGCAAAGGCTAACTCAACACCTCCTTAAAGATACAGGAGCCAGCCCCCACCCAGTGGCCAGAGTGGGACTAACCTAAACAAAACAGATCCACAAGGAACACACTCGGGGCAGATGCAGTGAGCATAAAAGCCCCACTGAAACAACTCTAGCCCCATAAGGGTGTCTTCAGCACAGAAGTTCTCCCACTGTAGACACAGCTGACTCTCATAACCAAGTGGCTTAGAGGTTAATTCCTCTCAGTGATCGCCTAACTCAGCAAGGGACGCAGCCAAAATGCGGAGAAAAAGAAACAGGCCACAAATGACAGAAATGGAGGAAAGAAAACGACAGGATATAGAGTTCAAAACCATGGTTATTAGGTTTTTCAAGAAAGTTTTAGAGACTGCCAATAAATTTAGTGAGACCGCCGATAAATTTAGTCAGCTCCTCAATGAATCTAATGAGACCCTCAAGGATATGATAAAGGCCAACTAGAAATTAAGCGTACACTGACTGAAATAAAGAATATTATACAGACATCCAACAACAGATGAAAGGATCGCAAGAAGCAAGTCAAAGATATGAAATATGAAGAAGCAAAACCCACCCAGCGGGACAAGCAAAAAGCAAAAAGAAAAGAAGAAAAAAGAAAAAGGATCAAAAAGTATGAAGATAGTGTAAGGAGTCTCTGGGACAACTTCAAGCGAACACACATCAGAATTATAGGGGTACCAGAAGAAGAGAAAGAGCAAGATATTGAAAACCTATTTGAAGAAATAATGACAGAAAACTTCCCCCACCTGGTGAAAGAAATAGACTTCCAAGTCCAGGAAGCGCAGAGAACTCCAAGCAAAAGGAACTGAAGGAGGACCACACCAAGACATATCATAATTAAAATGCCAAGAGCAAAAGACAAGGAGAGAATTTTAAAAGCTGCAAGAGAAAAGAAGTTAGTTACCTACAAGGGGGCACCCATACGA
>PVJC01049665.1:0-12097 GCA_004026665.1 Murina feae
TCCTTCAGCTCCGGAGGATTCTACGATTGTTACAATGTTTCAAAAAGCTGTGTTTCGCTAGAGGCAGTTTAATCGGAGCTGAGCTGAAGGGGCTCAGCTTCACTTTCCCTCCTGCCGCAATGGAAAGGGCTGTTTACTCAGGTCCGTGAGTGGCGGCCGCCATGTTGGCTGGGCTAATTTGCATACAGCTGCTCTGATTGGCTGGTGGGCGTGGCTTGCTCTGTCTCGGAGAAACGGTTAATTTTAATATTTCGCTTTTATTAGTTTAGATTTCCTTATGTGAATATCCCAGTAAGGAAATGAACAATGAACCAACAATAGGATTCCATACTTACCCATAAGAAATATACCATGATGACTTTGAGTTAAGAATGAAGACAGGGAGTATATACAATGGAGTCACTGTAACCAAGTTGTTAAAATTAACAGGAGGAAGGTGGAGGCATGAGGAGAGACCATTCTTGTTCTAAATGACGTGAAAACAAACTTTTTGAACTTTCCAGTCCTATGTCAATGCCTGGACATACCCTGGCCCTCCAGGTAGCCCTCTAACTGCCCCCTGAAGGGCTCACCTTTCCAGGCCACCTGATCCTCTGAAGGACTCACATATACATCCACCCACATCCATTATTCAGACCACAGGGACTGACCAGAGCTCCTGGCACCCATCACCCTGCCTCCTGCCATCTGACTGATCACCGTCCTGGACCAACCCTAGGGCTAAGCATGCAGGACTGACAGTTCTCAACAAAGTGCCTTTTGCTCCAAGAACTTTCACTGCTTTTTCTTCTTTGGAACTCTTCTGGGTTTTTGCCTCACTGTGTTTCCAGGTTGCAAACTCCAAGACCCTTGAGTAAATCTCCATCGCTTATTCTAGCACAGCCTCCAGATTCCTTCTGAGTTTGTTTGACAACCTTGGCACAGTGAAGGACAATCATATACTCTCATAGAGTGCTATGGGAATTTGATAATGACAATAGAGCAACACTAATTTATATGTGCCATGTGATTCTAAGTATTTACGTTTTACTACCACATCATATGGTGTCATTATACTAGTTTTCTGGGAAGGCACAGTCAAGTTAAAGAACTTGGCCAAATCTCATAGCTTGTAGGAAACAGCAGGGTTGACTTATCCGATTGTCACAATAGGCACAGTGCCTTGGGCTCATATACTTTTGTGTGTTATGTGCTGTTGAGTTGTCTCCATCTCCTGGCCCTATGAATGAGTAATGTCCACAAAGTGCCATTCTCAACAGCTCTACTCAGCTCCTGCGGACTCAGGCCTATGGTTTCTTCCATGGAGTCAATCCATCTCATATTTGGTCTTCCTCTTATGCTGCCTTATATTTTCCCCAGCATTGTTGTCTTTTCCAGACAACCCTACCTTCTCAAGATGTGCCCGAAGTAGGACAGCTTCAGTTTTACCATTTTTGCCTCCAGTGATATTTCAGGCTTGATTTGTTCTAGGACCAGCTTGTTCATCTTCCTGGTGGTGCAAGGCATTCATAAAGCTCTCTCCAACACCATATGAAAAGGAATCCATTTTCCCCTTTCAGCCTTCTTCACTATTCAACTTTCATATCCATACTTAGTAATTGGGAAGACGAGGATGTGGATGGTCTTAGCTTGGTCTCTAATGACACATCCATGCTCTGGTGATCTTTCCTGATTCTTCTGTTGCTGCTCTCCGGAGTCTCGGCCTTCTCCGGATTTTTGGCCGAGTCTCCACTGGAGTTGATGAGTGAGCCAAGATCAGCAAAATCTGAACAATTGTGATGTCTGCACTGTTTATATAAAAGCTGTGCATTTCCTCTGTAGTCATGATGTTTTCTCTTTTTGATGTTCAAATGCAGTTCTGTTTGGTACTTCCTTCTTTCACTTTCATTAGGAGTTATTTCAAGTCATTGCTACTGTACTTCTAGGAGCCCACAAAACTGTTTTTATTTCTTTTAAAATGGGAAGTGAATGTTCAGGTTGAAGACAATGTTTTCGTGTGTAATACTAATATACTCATCTTCATCTCAATGCAGTTATACACATAATTTTAATGTTATTTTGTGAGGAAGAGGCCCACAGAGGTAAACACATCAAGGGCCCATGAAAACCTGAAGTGGCCCTGTGGTTGCGTTTTGATCCAGGCAATGGGATATCTAAGCCTGTGTCCTTTCTGGAAGGCAACTTGCCAGAAATTGTTCACACCTTTGGTTATTTTTTAAGGATTTAATCTATGACAGTAACTATGAACAATGATTTATGAAAATACATTTTATAGTAATGTTCTTTTGAAAGCAAAGAAACATGTAATAACAAAAGGCTGGTTCAATTTTGATTGTCAACTTAGGGGCCTAGGTGAGTACTAGGAGCTTCTGGGTGGAGCGGAATAGAGGGGGAAACTGGACTTGGGAGAGCCGAGCGAGGGTGGGAAGAGCAGGGAGGGGAAGGAGACCTGTGTGCACCCGGCAGAGGGACTGCAGACCTCTCTTGGGCATCTGCATGCAATGTCTGGGAGGGCACCTGTAAGCATGTTCTTCAACTTATTTTTAAAGGGACTGGATAGGTGAGGGAAAAATTAAAGGAAACAGTACTGGAAAAGCAGAAATCAGTGGTCAGAATCAGGGGGCTCCGAAGCATTGTTATAATGGAGTGACTGGACATTCAAGCATAGAGGCCTGAATACCATGGTAAGCTTTGTCTTGAAAGCTCTGAAGAGCCAATGAAAGATTTTAAGCAGTGGACTGACACGTTCAGATGCACATTTCAGAATAACCATAGTAGGTACAGTGTGCCTCACATTCAGGAAGGACGAGGCTGTAATGATTAGGAAGAGAATGTGTTCATTCAATCAAGAGATATCTACTGAAATCTATAAAAACTCAGGGAGTCAATGCCATTCTTGGTACATGGTTCTTTCACAAGTTTAGTTACGATGGAAGAAGAGAGAGAACTAGAAACAGATTTTAAAGTCAAGGGAAAATTTAAGACAGAAAATTATTTAAACAGCCATTGTGCCAAGGAATTGTAGTCCATAGAAAAGGTGGGGTTAAAGATAGGCCAAGGAGGGGCGCAGGAGGGAGCAGGCAGTGGAGAGTGTCACTTTGGGGGGAAAGGAGGACTCAGTGAGCTTGGGTGTGGACGTAGGTAATTGGTGGGGTTTGCGCGACACGGTTGGGCAAAAGTTGTAGAAATACATGCTGATGGCCTCTAAAGTAGAAGACCAGCGTGTAGCCCTGCAGAAGGACTCCTTGGAGATAATCCGGCTCAAATTCATAACCAGAGTCTTGCAACCATTGCTAACAGAGGCCTCTCACACATGCTCCATACCAGGGAACCCGCCAAGCTGGGCGCACCAGACTCCTGCACTGGACTCCTGCCATCTGAGCCCACCCTTATAAAGAACTCCTCGTATTCTATTCCTGTCCAATAAGAGCTGCACAGCTACATCCTCACTTGCATTTTTACCAACCAATCAGAGTGTATCCATAACAACCAATGAGAACACATGATTCTGACTAATCAGGATAGTGCTATCTGAAACAATCAAATTGAACAAATTTGGATTCTTCATTTGCATAAAAGTGGTCCAATCAGGGGCCGGAGCAGGAACTTTATATAAGGGCTGTCTCCTTTGTCTGGAGGACCATGCCTTTGGTTTCCTTCAGCGGTTGTGTCTCCTCAGTTGGCAAACTGTTCACCCGAATAAAGTCCCTCCTGTACTGCACCCCAGACAGGACTTTTGTTGGCACTTGCTGGGTGGAGAGACCTTTTGTTGACAAGGTCAACTGGTAAGTAACGTGGTCTCCACAGACTTCACTGCAGGGTGGCCTTATGTCTGAAAGCAACACGGAACCTACAGCACCTGCGTTGCAACGTACAGGTGGGAACGCCAGGCTCTAGGGCACAGAACTGACCCGTGCACTCGCTCAGTGTTTACTCCCGGGGGCGGGTGCAAGGCTGGGTGCACAGCGACAACCGGCCGGTGTGCATTTGCCCTTGCAATGGGTTCTCACGCCCAGAGGGCCGGGTGTTTACGGGGAGCCCACCAGTGCTGTGGAGCGCGCAGGGGAGCGCCGGGCCAGGGCCTCCCTGCAGGTGACGCACTGTCCCGCCCAGGCCGGAAAGTCACGTCAGCGGCGCACCTCCTGCCTGCGGAGCCTCTCCCAGTTTCCGCCCTCCGCGGCTCTGGCCCCGCCCACCGCCGAGACCACACCCACCACGCCCAGGCCCCGCCCTCCCACGGCCCGGGCCACGCCCCCACGTCCCATTGGCTGGCGGTCCGCGTCCACCGAGCGCCCCGAAGACCGGAGGAGCGGACTCCCCGGCGGCGTCGCGAGCGCCCTGGTGCGCATGCTCGGGGCAGCGGGTCCGCTAGCGAGCGGCGGGCGGGGCGGCGCGCTCCCGGAGGGGGTGCGGCCGGCGGGGCGGGACGGGGAGGAACCGGGCGGCCGACAGCGCTTCCGAGCGGCTGCGGACGGCCTGGCTACGGGACGGTGCCTGCGGCGAGATGGCGGTCCTGGGCGCCGAGGGCTGAGCGCCGCGGGGACGCGCCGCTGCGAGGCCGGGAGCCGGTGAGGACGGCGGGGCGCGGGCGGGACTCGGAGGCCGCGCGCTCGGCCCAGGCGGACCTCTGCGGGCGGGGGCGTGGGGCCGCTGGCGGCCTTGGCACAGGCCGGGCGGTGTGTCCCGGTGACTCCGCAGCGCGGCCATCCGGCTGCTCACCTTGCCCCGGCCCCGGAGAAGCCGGGTGCACTTCCTGCCCGCGCCCGGCCCCCCCGCAGCGCGTCCCGGGAGGGGGTGCGGGCGCCGCGGGTGTCACCCGGTCCCCTGGCTCCGCAGCCCCAGCGCCCCCCCCCCACTCGCGACCCGCCGGGTCCCCGTGACCTTGCAGTTTTCGCTGACCCTCCTCCGTGCCGGACCGTCCGCCGCCCTTCACTGCACGTTGGTTTCGGGCTTGGCCCGTCGTTTGCCACCGTGGAGGGTCAGAGTGCGCCCGGTCCGTACGGTTCAGTCTTTGCCCCGTGGGCGGGGGCCGGACCTGCCTTCGTCCCGGCGGCGACCCGACGGGCCCGCCGCGGTCCTGCTGGCGTTGCCTCGGGGCTGACGCCCGCCTTCTCGGCGGAGTGTGCATCTTTCGGTGCCGCCGGCGGGCAGGAGGGTTTGAGTGGCGCCCGAGGATGCTCCCGGTGAGGTGGGAGGGAATGAGGGCTACAGTGGTCCCTCCCTTCGTGTTTCTGCTTGAAACACCCGGGGAGCAGTTTGCATGCAGGTTTCCGCAGGAGCTCACACTCAAGAGCAAGTCCACCTTGTCTGTGCGCCGAGTCTGTGTGTTACCCGAGCAAAATGCACTTTTAAAAAGGCATTCTGTTAAGTGCGTGACTGGTGTGCACCAGTGAGCAGTAAATTAACTGTCAGCGGAAAGGACCCCTGTTCCTAAGCAGGTCTGTTTTTTCAAGCTGAGAATGCAGTGCCCACGCATTGGGAGCTACGCAGAGTGGAGTGCGGAGCCTTCCTTCTTCCAGGTGTAGCTCGCGGACACTTCCAAGGAGCCTTCCCGGCTTAGCAGAGTAAGGCCTGTGCTTAGGAAGCCTGGCGTCCAGGTGAAGTCTCTGATGCTCACGCCGCGAAGTCTGACATTTCTTTTACTGCTGTGTTCAGTTAAGCACCTACTGCATGACTGTGTGGGGTGATTGGGTGAGGATAAGGATGAGGGTGGGCACGGCCGCATGGACTAGGTAGGTGGGTCAGACTGTACTCACATGCCTCATTGGTTCTAGCAGCCAGTTAAGGGGCCTGCAGAATTCAGATTCACAGGCGGTGGAGCCCACGTCTCACCTGGGAGGTGGGGTTTCCTGGCTTCTGGAATCTTTGTTTTGAGGATGTCTAAGAAAAGTCGTCTGAGCAGAGAAAGGGGATGGAGGAGCACAGAGTTCATACATTTGGGGAGACACCAGTCATTGGATGGAGCATCAAGTATTCGTACCAGTAGCGAGGGTGATAAAGCTCTAAGTGAAAAGGGACCAGTTTGTGATTGTTGCGAGCTCAGGCCAGTGCCTTTGGCTTCAGTGGATGGTGCCTTTGAGTTGGGAATGTAATGATTAAAGCTGTTTTCAGGGGTTCATCTGGCAGCTGTGCAGTGTGGATTGAAGTAGAGAGAACTTGGAGGCAGAAAGACCTTATGGTTTCTGTGGTAATAGGTAGTGAGGGGCTGAGCTGTGGCCATAATTACAGGAAAGGAAAGGAGGAAGGAAGTAGAGGAGACAGAACTGATGAGAGAAAATGAAGAGAGTAAAAATAACTAAGGTTCTGATCCAGGCTGGGAGACTGGTGGTACCGGTTGGAGCACATCCATGTTAGCTTTATCTTCAGCATGTGTGTTACTTTGCAGCAGAAGCTCTCTAGGCTGAGTAAACCTTGGTGAATTTAAAGCAGTCTGCCTGGAAAATTTCCGTGTGCACCTGTGTTTTCTGGTTGTAATTTTGGAGAATCTGTGGGCTACCTGAAGCTTATCCATGGAACCCACCGGCCAGGAGGTTGGCCCGGAAGCAGCTCTCAGAATCACTGGGGGCTTTACAACAATGAACCTTCAAATTCTTCCATGTACTGCTAGGAAGCCCTGCTGTGGAGACATGCTGTATATCCACTCAGGGACACGTGTGCTGTGGTTCACAGTGAAATTTTACTAACTTATGTTAGTTGCTACTATATTATAAAACAAACTAGCCCAAGAGGTTAAGTGATTTGTCCTAAGTACGTATTTCAATTAGCAAGTGGGTGAAATGGAACGAGGAGTTGATTTCTTTCTGGTATAAAGATGTTTGCAACTGATTCACCATCACTGGGTGTAGTTATTGCCTTTAAGTGACCTCCTCAGTGAGAACTAGACAATCCTGGGAGGTTCCTTCCAGTTGCTAACAGTTTGTGACTCTCTTAGGTTTTCCTGGGACTGTCTGCGGACCCGTCTCGTATCCAGGTGCCGCAGCGCCGGTGAGGCTGAGGGATGCGTTGGGCGTGTGGAGAGCAGGTATCAGGCCAGTCATTTCCTTATTTCCTTTGTATCTCTGTCTGGACTCGGGAGTGAGGGTGGGGAGGGGTGTAAGTGAAATTAGAAACTTTGAGAACCTCTATTTTCTCTATTCAGGTGTGCCCTACGCAACTCCTTCCTCCATTCAGGAGCCTTTACCAACTGAAAATGTAAACTTTACAAAAAATTGGAGGGCTAGGACATAGTGTGTTTTCTCATTGGATTATGTCATTAACTCTCCCCAGTATGGTTACAGTGTGATTTGATTAGTAAACAGTTGACTTTTCTGCATCTACAGTAATGTCTTCTTGGTAGCATCAGAAAGTTATTACTTAGTATCTTTTATAGCTCTAGAAACTTTGATTCCATAATTATTAAAAAGACAGGGGTCTTTTTTACTTTTTCTATAAAAATATGTAATTATAACAAGCATTAGAAAAAACAATAAATTGGTGTTGATAGTGATATGTATTCTGAAGTAACTGTATAAAACTTAAAGGAGGCACAGTATCTGAGAAAGCACTACCTACTTGATTCTCTGCTGGCATCAGCAGAGAACACACACACTATTGTTTGGTTCTCATGACCACGGAGCAGCAGGAGGTAGTCATTGCTTTTTAGAAGACACTGAGGCTCAAATAAGTTAAAAAGGTTAAATTCCAGGGTATTGGGTAGTCAGTGCTCAACTAGAGCTGGCATTACAGCCCGTACTGGTTCCTAGGTCAGTGTTCTTTTCCCACTGACTCCGTGCCGCAGTGACGAAGGCGTGGGCCAGGAGTCTGAAGTTACCTGCTTGGAAGCCTTTACACTGTTGTGATGTGTGGCTCTGAACTTGTCTCTTTCCTCCTTCGTGTTAAAATGGTAATCTCATTGCAGTGGCTTTTGGTAGGTAATTTTGAAATTTGTAAGAATTTATCACAAAATAGTTATCTTCTTGTCAAGGAAAAAGCAAAAGTTGATTTCTCATGTAAAAATATGTACTGAAAAGTAGGTTTTAGTGTCCTTTTGAAAACATGGATTTTAATGCAGTTGCTACAGGTGAAGTTTGTTCTTTTGTAAAGGCCTGCAAATTTATAGTTTTGAAGCAGATAAATCAGGATCTGATTTCCAGAAGTCTATATCATGGTATTTCATGATTTTTACCATTACATAAAAAGCTTAATCATTAAAAAAAATGATTTACTATTAAAACACTGTTAACATGGGAGACATCTGTAATATTACCAACAATAAAAATATATATTAAAAATAAAATAAAAAACTGTTAGTATGCACTCCAAATTTGTATTTAAACAACTTTTTGGGGAATAAATTATGTAAAACCATATGTTAAATAGTTCCTTATGTATAAGGAAGACTAGCCCTTGTCTCAACATTCCTAAGACCTGTTGGTTTCAGCATATGCTGGTGTGCGGGCCCAGTGCAGCAGGCGCATGAGGCCTGTCCTGGAACTCGGGCTAGTGGAGCCACTGTCAGGAAAGGGCAGAGGGCACAGACTTGATCTTCTGGGATGGTGTGACTGTTTGGAATTATAGTGACAGGTATAGCTCGAAGATGCTGTGGGTTTGGTTCCAGACACCACAGTAAAGTGAGTGGTAATCTTTTTGCTGGTGGAGGGTCTTGTCTTCAGCAGAAACAACACCTGTGAAGCACAATGAAGCAAAGTGTGTCTGTAACTACTCTCCTTTTTCTGGGTTTTGAGAAAATTATGTAAAAACATAGGGAACCCAGTGAGCATTGTTTGACTATTTATTGCTATCTAACAAAAACGAAATGACTTTAGAGGACCGTTGTTTTGTTTTGTTTTGTATTTGCTCACAGCTTTGCTATCCCAGGCTGCCAGGCTGGGCTCATTTAAACAGTTCTGCTGTGGTCACTCTGATGGACACATATAGCTGGCAGCTCAGCCAGGTGCCAGTCTCTCTGTTTTTCTGTTTCTCTTCCTCTTGTACCATATCGTCTTTTTTTAAAAAGATTTTTTATTGATTTTTAGAGATTGGAAGAGAGAGAGAGAGAGACAGACAGACAGACAGACAGACACTGAGACTGACTCTCTATATGGATGTGAGAGGGAAACATCCATCAGCTACCTCCTGCACATCCCTATGAGGGATTGAGTCTGCAGCCCGGGCATGTGCCCTTTCCGGGACATAAACCAGTGACCTTTCAGTGCACGGGACAGGGTTTGTACCATATAGTCTTATTGTCTCAGGGCCCCCTGCCTTTGCAGAAGGACTGCTGGCCTTACTTGGTTGCTTATGGCTCACAAGAGTGCAGAAGCAAACGTAAGCAGACCTCCTTGGAACCAGCACAGCATCATTTCTGCCACATTCTGTTGGTTACAGCTAGTCACAGAAGGACAGGACCAGACAAGAGTGTGTGTCCAGGATTGCACCAGACAGCTGGATTCTGTGCATTACATAATGGGGCTGCTGGGACATTTGGCGAGCGAGACCTGAGCTGCCTGGGACTTCCAGTGTTTTGCACCTGGCCCTCCTTGGGAACCCAAGGAATAGGTGATGCCCATCCCGTCCTGTTTTCTCCCTCATCTCCATCACTTGTCTTTATGTGACTATCACTTTATTTTAGTCTCAGCAGCTTTTTCTAAGTTCGGGTTTTCTAAATGATGTTAGGGCTAACTGGCATGAAGGAAGTGAGTGTTTTGTTGTTGTCACAGCATCACTCCTGAGCGCAGTAATGAAGTTACATACTTCATGTACAGAACATAGCTGCAGCTTTGGAGCCCTTTGGAAGCGCGTCATGCCCACTCTTCAGATCTGCACATTCTGAAATGCGCACCCTGGGGCTGTGGGAGGAGTTTGCTGCCTGAAGGACTGAGAAACATGACCTTGTAAATAGGAAGGGCTGGGAGCAGAGGAGGGGCAGATAGAGTTACCGCACTCCGCTCTGGAGGGCTCTCCTCTGCTTTAAGTTACTCCGCAGTTTAAAAACATCCTGGCACTGACAGTCCCGGGCATGAAGCTTTTACTTCTCTAAGGAAAACAAGTCTTCTGGGAGCTGTTTGGTCTCCTATGGCCGTGAGTGAAGAAGCTGGCGGGAGCACACTGGTGAGTCCGGGCTGAAGGAGGATATGCGCCATGTGCCAGCAAGCCCCGCTCTCTCTCTCTGCACCTGGTTAGTGTGGGGAGGAAGAGGTAGTTCCGTGAACGTACTTTATACATTAGGACATACTTTACCTTAAAAGTAGATAAACTAATTGACCCTACTCTTACAGTTGAAGAATGAGAGCTGGCTGTCCTGTGGGGTACGAGTGGTGGCTTGATGGTCAGGTGGTGCTGAGCCCTCAGCGCTGCCTCCTGGCCGGTGGCCTCACTTCCACCTTCTGGGAAATGTCAAGCACATCTTTCTTGCTGGGTTTTTCTAAGGGTTAATTGAAATAATGTTGGAAAGCAGGAAGTATGGTCCCTGGGACATAAGCAGCCCATAGACCTTTTCTATTGCTTATAACTCCTTGCTATGAATAAGGTGAAATTCAAGTAACTCCACTTTTTTGGGATTCGCTCATTTCTCAAGGACCGTTGTTTTGGCATGAGCAAAGCTGCATATTAAATCTCACCTCTTAAGAAGGAAGTTGCTGAAGTGAATATGAGAAAGAAACCCCACGTGACAGAAGAGGGGCAGGGGTGGGGTGGGGGCGCTGTGCAGTCTGGGAAGGAGGCACTGTGGACCCGTCATCACAGTCCTCTGGGTATACTAACATGGGGATGGTTGAGTTCCCTTCAAGGTCTGCGGGCTGGTCCTTGACAGCAGGACTCAAGAATTTCACGTTTAACAAATAGCTCGGGTGCACATTCCTTTGAGACGCGCTGTTAGAAACAGTCTGCTAGCGGCGGCTCTGGTGCTCCCGAGACACTCTCTAAGCTACAGTCCTTGAAGCACACGTGTGACATGTAAACAGAAAGAGATCTGAGCACCTAAACCTTCCAGATGTTTAAAGGGGCTTCAGGTAAGTGCCAGGACCTATCTGAAGAGACTCAGACCTGATGCAGGGCGGTTCGTAAGGAGCAGGCAGGACAACCTGCTCCCGAAAGCGCCTGCAGGAGAGACTCCTTGGAGTGCTGGCATTCACTTTTAAAGATGCTATGGAAACAGCCAAGTTAGATACTGGGATTAGATATCAAATCATCTGCTTTTATCTTTGCGAAGATAAGCTCCTCAAAAATGGAGACTCTGAGTGAAGTGCTTCTGATTAGAATGTGGTCCTCCCGGGAGCAGGAGGTGGGATGCCAGGCTCTGTCTGCGGGGGCAACACCACTGCGTAGCGGAGGGCCTCGGCCGGGGAGTCATGAGAAACGGTCTCAATCCTATGTCCATTAATGAAGGACCCTCACAACGTGAGACTGTTTTCTCTAAGTCCGGCTGAGGACAGTGGCAGTGACTTAAACCGTCTTCAGCCTGTGGCCACGGCTGTCATTGCAACGGCAGATCTTCAGCTGGGCTGTTAGTGGGAAAACCTACGTTTAGAGCAACCATGTTTTTATGGTGTTAATACGTTTTGTGGTAAAAAACAACAACCAAAAACCAAGCCAACCCCTGACTCTGTCTCTGTGAGTGGAAAGGATTAGTTGGTATTTGTTTGAGGAGCCTATTATTTTGTGTGTGTACCCTGACTTTGTGGCCAGTACTTTGGGGAGAAAACAATATAATAAGCTCCTCTCTCTTAGCCCTGTGAGCAGTGAAACGTGGTTTGATGTTTAAATGTGAATACCCAGAATGGAAAGTATACGTGGTGCTCAGGAATTTCATTTTCCTAGGGTAGAAGTTTTGGTAATTATAACTTTTTAAAAACTTTCTTTGCGATCAATTTTCCTTAAAAGTATTGGCTATCAAAAGAGCTTAGGATTTACATCATCCCATGCACTGAAAGGTTGCCGGTTCAATTCCTGATCAGGGCACATACCTAGGTTTCTCTCTCCCTCTCTCTCTAAAAAAATCAACAAAAACATTTAAAAATAAATAAAAGCACTTAGGCTTTAAAGTACGAGTTCTGGCCCTCAGCTGAGCGAGCTCAGTCAAGTGCACTGTAGGAAAAGCCGTTGTGTTAGCGTTTGTAGA
>PVJC01049666.1:0-12086 GCA_004026665.1 Murina feae
CACCAAGCAGGCCGCCGACCCCCTGCCACCGCTTACCCGCTCCCCGGCCCGCCACCTTGCTTTCCCACTTCCTGGTGCCCTGGAAGGGCCTGGACAGCTGCCAAGCAGGCCACTTCCAACTGCCATAGGTGCCACTTCCAACTGCCATAGGCAGGCAGTTGCAACAGAACCCTTTGATTTGCTCAAGTTCCGTGGCTGTGGCCTCCATCTTGGCTGGGTTAATTTGCATACAGCCGCTCTGATTGGCTGGTGGTAACGGTCACATTTGCATGTTTTGCTTTTATTATAGAAGATATATTGTTATATTGTTATATTGTTATATTTGAAAATGTAAAATAATTTAAATTATAGACATTAATTTTAAACCATATAAATATCTCAAGAAATTAAAATCATGACATATTTTCTTCTCTTTTTATTTCCACACATTCTATAATTTTATAGTGAATTTATAATGATGGAGAGCTGTGGACCATAAGAAAGTGTGCTAAAATGTTTTATAGGTGATTCACAAAGTGACTTCTTTTTAGACAATATTATTTTGTGAAGCTATGTGAATTCATGCTGTAACGCATTCTGTAGTCCTTGAAATGAAGAATTTGCAGGAGATATGGATTATAAAGAGACTCCAAGGCAGAAATATATGGCAATAACATCAAAATTACAAGTCAATTACTTGTAGAAGTAGAAAAACATGTTCCACAATTTAGAAATATAAATGTATGAAATATGCACTTGTTTTCAATTTCAGCTCTCATAATAGTAGAGACCCAATTACACTATGTTCCAAATTAGAAGGCAAATTAGCTGCTTAACACTGGCTGGCATCTTTGTGGTGCAATGTCTTATATTTCAGATCTGAACATTTTAATTTCAACTGAGTAGGCTTTAATTTGTCTTATGTGGTATTTCTATGTTTCGTATATAAGGTGTCCCAAATATGTATACATACACGTTAAATAATTATAAAGGTGCTGCTTATTAAAATGCATTTCATTTTCAAAATTGAGCCATCAAATGTGTATACATTTTTCAGGACACCCTGCATGTATATGTGTGTAGGTAAGAATGTATGTGTGTACATGCGTATTGCTTCCTAAATAATTTCTCAGTTCTTCATGCGAACTATATTTTAGAGGGTCAGAGTTGAATAAACAAAGAAATATTTGTCTTCACAGGAGTAGTCAATGATACAAGGTATAAAAGAGAAAAACATTACCTTATAGGACCCAAAACAATTGTTTAGATGTGTTGGGAGACTCATTATCCCTCTATTTGTATAACAATTATATTTGATGTTTTCACCCAAGAGTCCTTTATACTCAGTCACAGTATTCTATAGGGTATTACAAAAATTAATTGGATAATTAAAATTATAAAGTGAAAGAAAAAATAAAGTAAAATACACACAGGAGGAGTGGAAGCAAAAACTATGAGCAGAAGGATGTTTCAATCTACCAATTCTTGTTATTCTCCTATTGACTACAATGCCAAGTTAAAAATTATTAATGCCTGACAAGTATGTGAACTAAAGGGATACTGAAGCATAGAGATTCATTTCATGACCACAAGGAATTGTAAATCCAATTAAGTGCAATGTCATTTGACTATGGGTACATTTTTTCGTAGGATAACAATTACCATGTCACTGAACTAGGATACAATTCTGTTTCTGAAACACATTTCTAAGATAAAACCACACTTTCATCAACAAAATTCTTACCTCTTGCTTACTTTCCATTTATAATTGATTAAATTCAGTCAATCTTAGATGTTATGCTTCCTCTTTGCCTTTGCCTTTGCCTTTGATCTTAACTACTAGGGGCACGGAGCACAAAATTCCTCAGCATAGCCTGCCCTCTCTCACATACCAGGAGCCCTCAGGGGGTGTCCTACTGACGGCTTAGGCCCACACCCTGCTCCCCTTGGGGACCAGGCCTAAGCTAAAGTTTGGCTTCCCTTTGTAGGAAGCAACCAGGCTAATCAGGGGAAGCCATCAGGCCATCACCCCACTGCTGCAGCCACTGCCAGTCACCACAGCCACCAAGATGTTTTCATCAACACAGACTCCAGACCCTTCACCAAAAAAAATGACAACTTTCTTCAGGCATTTTCAAGATGTATCTTTCATAAGATATGACATTTCTTTCTTTTCTTTTTTTTTTTTTTATCCTCACCTGAGGATATTTTTCCATTGATTTTTAGAGAATGTGGAAAAGAAAGTGAAAAACAGAGAGAAACATCAAAGCGAGAGGAATACTTCGATTGCCATCTTGTGGCCACGGGGCGGCCATCTTGTGATGGAGTGATGCATAATTTGCATATTACTCTTTTATTGGATAGGCTTGCCATTTGGCTTCTCATAGTTTATTTCATCCATTTTTACTCCATTCTAATTTGCCCTCTACACTGCTGTGATCATGTATTTTCTGTAGCATGGGTTGCTCATATACCTCTGCAACTATTTCCTGTCCCTCCTGATCCAGTTTTAATGCCACATTCACAGAACCTTCTGAAATACTATCAGGAATAACTTCTCTATGATTCCCTGAGAATCTGTTACCACAAGGATCAAATATATGTCTATTTTTACCACATGTACATCCATTTTAACTGAAAAACATTTTTTTCCTAAAGACAAGTGGTAGACATAAATACAGCTTACCAAGTATTTCCAATTTTCCTTATTAGTCCATGGTAGGGTAGTTCTTCACTGACCCTTGAAATTAGAGCCATATGCCTTGACAGTTAAACATGAATGAAAGAGATGGTTATTACTTTGGAGGAAATCTTTAAGAGTCAGAGTATGACTCTCACACGTTCTCTCTTACTACAATTATAACTTGCGATATTTCAGGTAGACTATTTAATTGCAGCTAAGAAAGACAAGGAACTGAATTATAAAAGAAACTAATAATGATGCATGAAAGAAAAGTAAGTTTCTGTTGAGTTTATGGACTTTGTTAGCACAATGTAACAAAACTTGCCCTCTTATTACACAAAACAAAGAATACACTGCCTGTATAAGTTATCCCTAAAATTATCTTTGTTTATTTAATGAGTTAAACTCATCTAAATTTTTGTTGCTTACTAGATTTTACAAAAATGGTACCAGAATAAACACACTGAATAAATTTATTTCAACTAAAATAAATCTGATAATAAAAAGTTCTATGAACATGAAATTCTATTAAAAGTTTCCTCCATCTTTGCTTGCAACTTATGGACCTACTAGGGGCCCAGTGCACGAAATTTGTGCATGGGGTGGGGGGGGGGTCCCTCAGCCCAGTCTGCCCCCTCTCATAGTCTGGAACCCCTCAGTGGATGTTCTATGATAACACCAGTCTGGCAGGCGCCTTTTGTGTGTGTGTGTGTGTGTGTGTGTGTGTGTGTGTGTGTGTCGCCACTGGGGGCCTGCCCCCGGCCCCATCTGAGCCTCAGAGCAGTCATCCTGTGTGTGTCTATCTGCTGGGGACCTGCGCCCAGGCACACCATGGAGGCTTGGAACAGGCACCCCGCTGTGTTGATCTCTCAGACTCCTGCCATCCCCTGCATGTTGTTCTCTTTTTTGAGCTGTGGCCAGGGCTGGTTGCTGCCTGCCTGCCAAGCTTGCCTACTCTCCATCTTCCTCCAGCCACCCCAGAAAGCTGGTAAAACCCGCCTGTTCACTGCCTCGTGGTCAGGCCAGCTTTTTCCTGCTCCTTGATTCCCGCAAGGGGACTGGGGAGCAGCCAGGCAGGCGGCCTTGCACTCTACTGGATCTTAGGATGATCTCAAGCTCATGGGAAAGTTGGGGAGAAGAGCTCTCAGTGTAAGGAAGCTTCCAGCCTGGGGGAGGCTGGCATCTGAATGGGATCCCATAGCCTTCCTGTCACCTGGCCCAGTTGGCCTGGGCAGGACCTAGGGGGAGGGGTGGGAAGGACAGTCAGCCAGCAGGGCAGACCCCAGGGAAACAGGGTCAAAGTGGCCCCTCTCCCCACCATTCCTGGCCTTTCCTCTCCAAGGGGCAGCAGGAAGTGAGGATAGAGGGCTGGGGTGGGAGGTGGGAGCGAGTAGGAGGGGATGGCAGGCTGCTCACTGGGCAGCAGCTGGCGCGAGTAGCTGGACTGGAGAGGCTCTAACCTCTGGAGCCGAGGAGCCCAGCAGACAGCTGGTCCGCACCCGCATAGGTGCGCTCTCTGCTGTGTTCCCTCCCTCCCCGCTGCTTGCAAGTGGGAATGGGCTGATGGTGCGACCCCAGCCCTTCGGGAGCTGAGCACAGTGTGGGGAGCGGAACTGGGAAGAGCCAAGGGGTCTCGCTCCAGTATAGCTATGAGCCCACTACCAGCGGGAGGATGGGCTCAGGACACCGGTGGAGGCCTGGGGCGCCCCTCCAGCCGGGCCAACATCTCTGCAATCCCACCAGGACCTCCTGCAAGGGTAGCCGCTGCCTCCTTGGGGCTGAAAGGAAGCCCACAGCCCCCCACCCTCATCCTCCAAGACTGGGCAGAAGGGGTCAGGAGTCCAGGGCTGGCCCATCCCTGATGCATGATCGCTGGAAGGGGGGTGTCCTATCCCAAGGGCCCACTGGCCTTAAAGCCCTCAACCCGCCAGCCTAGCTGAGACCCACTGCTCATGTTGCCAAGACAACCACTGCCTCAGCCCAGCCCAGAAAGGACTAAGAGGCGGGCCCTTGGCCCCCTTCCCCCATCAAGCAGGGGCGGGGCTCCCGGATCCCCGCAAGGTGACTTGGGAGCAGTCAAGTGCCCCCTGGCCAGCCACTCCGTGGCTGCCAGCTGCCATCTTGGCTGTGTTAATTTACATATAGCCACTCTGATAGGCTGGTGGGCGTGGCTTTGGCTGGTGGGTGTGGCTTAGGCATCCCAGAGAAATGGTCAATTTCAATATTACGCTTTTATTAGAGTAGATATTCATTCTGTCACTCTTCATGATATAATCATTCCACACTTAAAGAAGCAAGTATACAACTTTCCATCATTTTTTAATACTATTCAATAATCTTTCTATTGTTACACATAAGAAAATTAATAAGCTTCCAAACTGAATTTTAAAGTAGATAGCAAATTCTTTGTATTTTTTACATTGGATTTCTAAAATTTAAGAAAAGCTGACTGCAGTCTTTAGTATGTATCTAATTGGATGTAAACTTTCTTATAAGTATGTTATCATGAAAATTGCTATAAATAGTATACATTGAGTTAAAATAACCCATCAGTTTTCTTTCTTATCAAAGACTTTTTTCCTTACATCATAGAACAAATAGTGAGAGTCCCATAGTTGGTGAACTCTCAGAGATTTATGAGTTTCTGGAATCAGTAAGTAAAAATGTGTTTATGATTTTGTGGTATTTTTGGTATTGAGGACCAGTGTGGTTGTATCTCTTATACTTTGCTCACATTATTTATATCTCACTATATTGTGAGCAATATTGGGCATGTGGTTAGACACTGATTAGTCTTACCATCATTTTACAAACAGAAGTTGTGACCTATTGGTAGATTATCAAATCAGTTTATAATGTTACTAGAAGTCCGGTGCATGAAATTTGTGCAAGAGTCGGCCTTCACAGTTCCGACTGCCTCATGGCCCCAGCTGCCTTGCGGCCCCAGCTGGCCCCACCCACTGGTCGTTCCAGAAGGTCGTCTGGTAGGTCGTTTCGGAAGCCTGTTCAGGAAGGTTGTTCCACTGTCTGGTCTAATTAGCATGTTAGCTCTTTATTATATAGGATAGCCACAATTTGCATAAAATAAATTGTGGAATTTTTCTTACCTAAAAAATTTGCTTATGTGTGTGCTGTATATGTGTATGTACATGTGGACCTAATGATTCACAATGAAAATATCTGTTTTTGCTTGATGAGGTTTTTCATCAACTAAGTTTTAACCTACTCATCTGAACTAGCCAGTATAATGAACCCTATTCTGCAGTTAGAGATTCATTCAGACAGGGACAGACAAAAACCTGTGGGTGCTTGGTGATCCCCTGGCTACATAAATGAGTGCTGTGGAAAGTTTACTGAGGGCCTTTCCCTCGCCCTTCTGAGAAAAGCTTTGGACATGATTTGTCTCCTTTCATGTGAAAATTGAGTTTAAATATGTACAGCCTAGAATAACTATAGTTATTCAACCTGAGGACGAGATTCACACAAAGTATTTCAGAGCAGAAGACAGCAAGAGGGGTAGGAATGAATGAGGGAGCTACACATCAGCCAGAAAAGGATTAATAAAATGGCAGTACTAAGTCCTTACCTAATAATAAATATTTTAAATATAAACGGATTATATTCTACTGAGGCAGAGAGTGGCAGAAAGGATTAAAAAAAATGAGACTCAATTATATGCTGCCTGTAAGATTCAATTCCGCTTACAGGACATACATAAGCTCAAAGTGAAGAGATGGAAAAAGATATTCCTGGTGAGTGGAAACAAAAGGAAAGTAGCAATAGCTATACACATGTCAGACAAAATAGACATTCATTAATTCAAAAGCTGTAGTAAGAGTCAAAGAAAGTCATTATCTACCCTTGAAAGATTTTATTTGTATAGTTACAAGTAAAAATTGTAACAATATATCCATCCCACAAGAGACCTAAATGAATATATTAAACAACTACTAATGTATCTGAGGGGAGAAATAGACAACAACAATTCAATAACAGTAGGAGACTCCAGTACCACACTTTTAAAAATGCATAGATCATTCAGACAGAAAATTAATAAAGCCATGGTGAACTTGAACTATACTTTACACAAATGGACCTAATGCACATGTACAGAAGACTCTATTCAACAGCAACAGCATACACATTCTTCTCCATTTCATATTGCATATTCTCCAGGACAGATCATGCTAGGTCACAAAAGAAACTAGCAAATGTGAGATGAGTCAAATCAAACCAAGTTTCTTTTTAAACCACAGTTGTCTGAAACAAAATATCCATAACAGGAAAAAACAAAACAAAACAAAACACAAAAATACAGACAGAAACATTCTTGAACAATCAATGGATCAAAGGAGAAATTTAAAAAAATGTCTTAAAGAAATGAAAATGAACTCAATATACCAAAACATATGGAATGCAAAAAAAAAGCAGTTATAAGAGAGAAATTTATGGTTATGAGCATCTATGTTATAGAAAAAGAACAAGAGGGTCGGAAAAAAGGACAAAAAAAAGTTGAACAAGTAATCAGAATACTTCCACCAAAGAAAAACCCAAGACCATATGGTTTCATTAGTGAATTCTACTGGTCCTTTAAAGAAGAATTAATACCAAACTTCTCAAACTCTTCCAAAAATAGAGGAGGAGGGAATACTCCCAAACACATTTTATTAAGCCAGCATTACCCTGATACTGAAGGCAGATATGGACACTATAAGACAAAAAAAAACAAACAAACTATAGTCCGGATGAATATACAGAGTATCCCTAAAAAATGTATATACACTTTAACATCTGATAGCTCAATTTTGAAAATAAAATGTATTTTAATAAAACTGCCTTTATAGTTATTCAAAGTGTGTGTATACATTTTTGGGACACCCTATAGATGCAAAAATTGTTCATAAAAATACTAGCAAATCTATTCAACAGCACATTAAAAGTAACATGTACCGTGACCTAAAAGAATTCCACACTACAATGTAAGGACAATTAAACACACACAAATCAATAAATGTTACATGCTACATTAATAGAATGAATGATACATTTATGTAATCATTGGAATAGAAGAAAGAGCATTTGACCAAATTAAACATCCTTGCACGATGAAAAACCTCAAAAAATTGGGTTAGAAGCAAAGCACTTTAACATAATACGTGCCACATAGGACAAGCCCACTGATAACATCATGTTTGATGATGAAAGATTGAAAGCTTCCTTCCAAGGTTGGGAAGGAGACAAAGATTCTCACTTTCACCACACCTATGCACCATAGTACAAGCAGGTCTTCCCAGAGCAATTAAGCAAGAAAAAGAAATAAACGTCATCAAAATTTGAAAGGAAAACCTGAAACTGTCTCTGTGGGATGAAATAATCTTATATAGAGATAATCCTAAAGACTACAACAAAAGACGTTTAGAACTAATCACTGAATTTAATAAAGATACATGATATTAAATCAACATTCAAAAATCAGTTGTTAATCTCTTCACTAGCTCAATATCACTATTCAGGATTCCTTATTAGAGTGATAAAAATGTTCTAAATGTTATTGTTGCAATGGTTCCATAACAGAATGTATTACATCCACTTAATTTTACATCTTAAATGAATAAGTTGTAGAGTGTGAAACATATCTCAATAAAGCTGTCAAAAAGTACAAATGATAAAGAAAAAAAAGAGGAACTAAGAGAACGTTTTGGTGACAGAAATGTTTTATATCTTGCTAGAGGCCCAATACACAAAAAATTTGTGCACTCGGCGGTAGGTCCCTCAGCACAGCCTGTGCTATCTCACAGTCTGGAAACGGGGGCTGTCCACCTGCTGGCTTAGGGCCGCACCCTGGGGGATTGAGCCTAAGCTGGCAGTCAGACATCCCTCTGGCAGCCCGGGAGCACTTGGAGGATGTCCACTTGCCAGCGGGGAGCCAGCCTAAGCTGCAGTCGGACACCCTTAGTGCTGCTGAGGAGGCAGGAGAAGCCCCCACCTCCACCGCAGTACTGGCAGCCTTCAGCGTGGCTTGTGGCTGAGCAGAGCTCCCCCTGTGGGAATAAACTGACCACCAGGGGCAGTTCCTGGATTGAGCATCTGCCCCCTGGTGGTGAGTGTGTGTCATAGTGACCAGTCATTCCCAGTCATTCTGCTGTTAGCATCAATTTGCATATTACCCTTTTATTATGTAGCGTAGAGGCCTGGTGCATGGGTGGGGGCCAGCTGGTTTGTCCTGAAGAGTGTCCTGGATCAGGGTGGGGGTCCCATTGAGGTTCCTGGCCAGCCTGGGTGAGGGGCTGAGAGCCGTTTTCAGACTGGCCACATCCCCTTCAGGGTGGGGGGTCCCTGCTGGGGTGCCTGGCCAACCTGGGTGAGAGGCTGATAGCTGTTTGCAGGCTGGCCACAGCTCCTTCAGGGTGGGGGTCCCTGCTGGGATATCTGGCCAGCCTGGGTGAGGGGGTGATGGCCATTTTCAGGCTGGCCAAGCCCCCCAGCAGGGACTCTCACACCATGAGGATGAGGCCATCCTGCGTGAGGGGCTGATGGCTATTTTCAGGCTGGCCACAGCCTCCAGGGACCCAAGCTCCCAGTAAAGCTGGCTGGAAGCAGGTATCTGAGGTTTATTTATCTTCTATAATTGAACCTTTGTTGCCTTGAGCAGAGGCCACAGCCTGCCTAGGCAGGCAGCTTCCTCCATTGCCATGGCAATGAATCCTCTTGTTTACTCTAGCTCTGTGGAATAGAAGTATAAATATATGTATGGTTAATTTTCAAAGATGCAAAGGCAGTTCAATGGAGAAGTATAATCATTAATAAATTGGTTGTGCCATTTGGATATCCATATACAAAAATAATTTTGACCCATATTTAATGCCATGTACAAAATTAATTAACTAAGATACACTGTATCTGTTAAATAAGTATAATAGCTAGCATTATTAATTTTCTAAAACATCAAAAAAAATGTTTGTGCATTTACTTAGGCAAAGATGTCTTTTATATGACACTGAAAAGCACAAGTCTTTGGACATTGTAAAAATTGAAAAGGCCTTTTTAAGGTAATGAAAAGATAAATTACAAACTGATATATAATTTATGAAAATTGTATCTGATAAAGGGCTTATATTAAAAATGTTTAAAATATTGAAACTTAGTAAAGTGAATACCATAATAACTAATTGGCAAAGTACTTCAAATGGAACTTCTTCAAAGAAAATATGTGAATGGCAAATGAGTGAAATATATCATGGTAAAGGGAATGAATATTATCAATGAAAAAAATATGTATATGTAATCATTGGGGAAGTAGAGATGTTGAGAAATAATTTAGTGATATTTGGACAGTTGGCTAATTCTTTGGAATATAACTAAATGTAAAAGTTGAAGACTACATTCCAAGTTTCACCAAAATAAATCCTGACAAAAAAGGTAGAAAAGGAAAATGTAAAAACAAATAAACAAACAAACAAAAACAATAGAATATATAGAGATGATATTTTTATGATTCTTAGGATAGGAAAATATTTTTAAAGCATAATTGCAAAAGCAGGAATCATAAAGTAAGTGGTTTAAATATGTAGTATTAAACATTTTTAGATTTGTAAGCACAAAATTATTGAATATCCATTAACATCTCTATATATAAAAGGCTAATTGCTAAGTATCTAACCATCCTACTTGTTGCTATGACACACACTGACCACCAGGGGGCAGATACTCAATGCAGGAGCTGCTGTGATGTGCACTGGCCATTTATAGAGAACAGCACCACAGACCTGGCACCCACAAAGCAACATTTGGCTTCCCCCAAGTGGGACACAGGCTGCTGTACTAGTATTAATTCAGCTGTTTCCATTGTTGTCTGCCCTGTTGTCAAAAAAGCTATCATGGCTGTCACCTCTAATGTAGCTGATCTGTTAAGGTTCAGTATCTTTTTTTCTTTTGTCTTTAACTCTTCTGAGGGAACACCTTCTAAACCACCATCTCCAGCAGCTCTTCTGATCTTTGCAATATTACTGAGTTGCAGCAAGGATTTCTCTTGCACCCACCAAGAAAGGCTCTTATGCATGCCCTTCTCACTGTAGGTCTTCCCACTGTAGGTCTTCCCCTGAGTCATGATGACCCTTTCTAGGGGAATAGAAATGGAAGGAGGCATAGGAGGTGAAGGTGATCAGAGGTAAAGAAAGTTATGAAGGCTGGTTGTGTGGTATTAGAGATGAGTGGGAAGGGGAGGGAATTAAAGAAGAGGAGGGGAAGAAAAGATTGGGGAGGGGGAAGAAAAGGAAAATGTACAAAGCTGTTTACCAGTGTCTGTGAAATAGTAGGACACCAACAAACTACAAATATTTTGATATAAATGTCATGAATTTACAATAACAAATATACTTAATGCCTGGGTGCTGAGGACAAATACTGTAATTACTCCACAGAAAGTTTCTACATCAGCATTGCTGTTGCTGAGGTAGAGTGATGCCATATTTTCTAACATTCTTTGAAGTTATCTTTTAAGTCCAGGCTCTTTCACTTCTAACCTCAAAATGGCATTTGAATTTCTGACAGTGGCTCTGAACACATCAGTTTGTCCTGTATTAGGCAGTTGGGGATGGAGTTAGGAGGGGATAGAGGAGAGTCTGGGTATTCAGGGAGTATTTGAAAGAATTTATCAGCATCAAAGTCACCATTAGCATGCAGACATATAAAGCACTTATAGAGGATTTAAGTAATAGAATGAGATAAGAAAAAATTGAGTGGTTCAAGGGAGCCAAATATTTATTTTAAAAAGACTGTTCTTCCTGATTTTTTATAACTATAGTAAAAAAAAAACTAGGCGAATTATACTAAAAACCATACTCATCTAAAATCTGAATAAAGAGCAATTAAGAATTCCTGATTTTCAAGTATTTATAGATGTCAATGCATGATCTTTCTTGGGACTTTTAAATGTGTAGTTTAATCTTCAAATACTTATTAAACAAATAAAGTATCAAAATGATAAGTACCCCCAAAAAAGCACAACTCTTTAGTTTTGAGTAAATAAATAAAAATATTGATTAATTAGAACAACAAAGGGCTATTTATTTTCAACAAACATTTTTTATTTCACATTTGGGGAAAAAAATGGTATTGCTAAAGGAGATATTTTCTGAAATTCTCTATTTGGACTTTCAATGGCAGATAGTTCCTTAACAGTGAGTGAAACTAGTGATAGATAAGAACTCCAGCTTTAAAATCCGGGACACTTAGCTCAGCCCATGTGGCTCAGGGGTTGAATGACAATCTATGAACCAGGAGGTCATGGATCAATTCCCAGTCAGGGCAGAGGGCAGGGTTACAGGCTCAATTCCCAGTAGGGGCCCTGCAGGAGGCAGCCAATCAATAATTATCTCATCATTGATGTTTCTCTCCCTCTCCCTCTCCCTCTCCCTCTCCCTCT
>PVJC01049667.1:0-12086 GCA_004026665.1 Murina feae
AAAAGAGGAACAACTGTAATAATCTGAACAATAAAGATAAATTAAAAAAATAAAAATAAAAATAAATAAAAAATAGAAAAAATAAAAAATAAATAAACAATACCTGGGCCCAACCTTCAAAGAAATTAGAAAATGGCCCCAAAGTTTGTAAAGTAATTCATTAAAAATATATATATTGAGCTCCTCTTATAATCAAGAAATGTGGGAAAACCGGATGTATTAGGGTTTTTTAAAATATATATAACCAATTGCTTCAAAATCTCAATAGCTTATTACAATGAGCATTCATAATCCTGGTTGGTGTGTGTGTGTTTTGTTTGTTTGTTTAATTCTCAGCCAAGGATATTTTTCCATTGATTTTTAGAGAGAGTGGAAGAGAGAGAATATCAATGTGAGAGAAACACATTGGCTGGTTGCCTCCTGCACAAGCCTGGACCAGGGCCTGGGCTGGGGAGGAACCTGCAACCGAGGTACATGCTCTTGATTGGAATTGAACCCGGGGCCCTTCAGTCCGAAGGCCAGAGCTCTTTCCAAAAAGCCAAACCAACTAAGGCTAATGTTTCTCGGTTTGTAAATTGGCTGTCATTTCGATCATCTCAGCTGGACTATGCTAAACTCCACACAGGGCTCATGTTTGCCCCACATTGTAGAAGTGAGTCTGAAGAAACAATGACTCTTCGGGCCACGCTCTTTCATGGAAAGGGGGTAGCAGCTGGTAGAAACTTTCAATGCATGCCAGTTATCAATTTATAGCCTCTCAACTCCAAATCCACCCTTCAATACCTGTTCTGCAATAGTAGACGAGACTCTTTACTCATTTTCCTTTACAGTGAACATGTCCTTTACAGTAAGCTTTGTTAGTGGAGGGGCATTGCAGGAGGAAGGAGCCTTCTTTTCCTGGTTCCAGTGTGCTGAGTTATGCTTCTTGCTTCTGTTGCATGGTGCATGTGTATAGGAACATCTAACAGTACTCTCTCCCAGCCATGTGCTGAGAGTGCACCATCACTCAGTAAGCTCACAGCCTGACCTAGTGACTTCCAAGACATGACCCTCCTGAAGTGGACACAGGTGCACTACCAACTTCATGCTCACAGTGGTGCCCCAGCCCTCTTTGCATACCCACCAGTGAACTTTCGCTCACTCGTACTCGAGAGGCTATTTCTTAGAACTGTCCCAACACAGATACCATGTATCACAGACTGTATACCATCTTGCCAGTGAGAGGGCTCCAGATACCTTGACTCCCTCTGTACTACTGACCATCAGCCTCAGCTTACCTGCATCCCAGAAGGTGGTTTCCGAATACCTGGTGACTTTGGACCAGCTCTAGCCAGGGCAACCCAGAAAACCTCTCCACTATCCAATGGGATACAGCTATAACCTCTCCAATGAGATCTAAACCCATCCTTAGGAAGCAAACCCCTTCCAACTTTATCCTCCCTTGAGTATTCTCTCTCATTCCTAGAGTTCCCTTTATACCTTTATAATTATTCCTCTATCATAGTTTAATAATTAATTATATTACACTTCCCCTAGTCAAATAAATTACTGTGTGCTTTCTGTCTCCTGATTGGACTCAGACTAATGTACTATGTTTTTAATGCTTTGGTTCAGAACTGATACACTATCATTTCTGCTCATATTACATTGGGCAAATCAAGTCATATGACCAAAACCAACTTATGAGTCAGGGATATATCCTCCACTTACTCCAATGGAGCTATTGAAAAGTCACATGGCCAAAGGCGTAGATGTATAATTCTATTACAAGGAGTCAGTAAAGAATTGGAAATAATAACTCAACCTACCGTTTGGAAGCTGCTTCATGGAGCATATTGAGAAGGAAAGATATTAAGAAATTCCTGGTTGAGGATGAGCAGAGTGGGGGTAAACAGGTGTGTGTGTGTTGGGGGGAAATGGGGAACATCTGTAATACTATCAACAATAAATCTAATCTAATAAAAGAGTAATATGCAAATTGACCCTCACTCCATCACACCCACAAGCCACACCCACCAACCAATCAGGAGCAAATATGCAAATTAACTCAACTAAGATGGCGGTGGCCACGGAGCTGGAGTTGCCCAGGGCAATGGAGGAAGTCAGGGCACTGTGGGCCCTGAGCTCTACTCAAGGCTACAAAGTTTCAATTATAGAAGATAAACAAACCCCAGATACCTGCTGGGCTGGGACCTTGGGTTGCCAGGGCACGCCAGCAGGTGGACATCCACCAAGGGGTCCCAGACTATGAGAAAGCACAGGCCGGGCTGAGGGACCCCCCTGAGTGCACAAATTTTTGTGCACTAGGCCTCTCGTAGATAAATAAAAATAAATAAAAAGGGAGAAATTAAATTTTTAGAAATTGCTGAAAAAAGAAGAGTTATGAAAAGAGAATACAGAGCATTTGGGGAGATTAGAGTCTATAGTATCAGAGAAGATCTGTTAAGCAGAGTCACTATCTCTTAACTGCAGAGTAAGGGGAATAGTATCATATGTAAGCAGAAAGCACACCTTTTGTAAAGACCTGAAAACAAGAGAATACTTCAGTAATATTGAAAGAAGTTGTATGTTACTGAACAATGTCAGAGGGAAAAAGCAGATTTTTAATGACAATTCATTGATAGATGGTGACAAGAAACTGCAAAAAAAATATATGTTCCAGGAAACATTGTTTTCAGATTGTGATGAGATTTAAAAATTCCAATACTAAATTATTTTTCATGACATCTGTAGCACATACTCAAGAAATATATCCTGTCATTGCATAAGTCCAAATGAATAAAGTTCATAACTAACTTCACAACTCAAGCCTTTTTATGTCACTTGGGATCATTGAAACTGAAGAACAGAAACCTAACTTAAACTGATTGATTCAAATAACAAGGTTATTTAACTGGCCCATATTATTATACAGTCTAGAGTTTGATGAAGTGGCCCCATGATATGAGTAAGGACTGAGTCTCCTTCTGTTAGTCTATTCCATTTTCCCTTGAGGCTGCTCATGATTGTGGTCATAGAAACATTAACTAACAGCTCCTGCCTCCACTTCCACTGAAGTTACAAAGCATTCGTTTTATTTTTATTTTTTTTATTGGTTAAAGTATTACAAATAGTAGTCTCCTTTTTTTTCCAATTGACCTTCCCCCAGCCTTCCCTACTCCCAGGCTTTGTTTTATGTCAACATAAAAATCAGTGAGAAAGAGCCCTGGCTGAAGTGGCTCAGCTGGTTAGATGTCTTCATCTTGTTCACAAAAAAATAAATTGTTGGTTTGATTCCGGGTCAGGGCACATGGCTGTGCTGTGAGCTCAATCCCCGGCGGGGGGCATGCAGAAGGCAGCCCATCGATGTTCCATTCTCACATTGATGTATCACTGTTTCTCTTCCTCCCTCTTCCTTCCTCTCTCTCTGAAAATCAATAAAAATATGGCAGAAATAATCAGTGAGGAGTGTTATTTATAGATAGCTGTATTTATTCTCTAAACTCAAAGAATGGGAAAAGAAAGTCTTTGGGGGTTTAAAGTTTAAGAAGACCGTTAATATTAGTTGATATTAATAACTTAATTTCCCAATATAGTACACTTCTGGGTGTAACTTTGGCTTAAGTCTATAGGAAAAACACATTCTTTTCCAGGAGTCTGTTTGCGTAGAAATTATACACTCCATGAGAATACTATCCAAACTAGATTGAATAAAGGTAACTACTAGGCAGAGGCCAAAGTTTATTTGACTAAATGATTTCCTGACAGCCAGACATACTGTGACAGTTTATCATGTGTGGACAATTAGTCATTCAGTGGAGGTAGGTCTGAAAGAAATATCAGTCATCAATTGTGAGAGTTAAAGGGGAGGCTGTGGGGAGGTCAGTGGGGAGAAAAAAGAGACATATGTACTACTATTTGTAATACCTTAAAAAATAAAATAAAATGAAATAAAAATAAATGTATACATTTTGTGAAGTATCAATTTGAAAAAAAGGCAGGTAGTAGGAAGATAGGCAGGAATAGGCTAGGATAGGTGGCTAACCCCAGAGTCCACTTACCTAATATAATAAAGAACCCCAAAGAAATTCCTATATCTCTGCTGAGATTTCCTATCTTTCATTTCATTGTGATTGCATTTTCTCTTACCTTGTTGAGTATGATTATAAAGCTACTTTAAAGTTCATGTCTGATCATTCCAACATCTGTTATCACAGGATTGGCATCTACTGATTGTCTTTTCACTTAAGAATGAGTCACATTTTCCTGGTGTTGAGTGATTTTGGATTGTAATGGAAAGTTATAGAGACTGAATTCTGTTAAATTCCTCTAAAGAGCACAGATAATTTTTTAGCAGATATTTAACTGAAAGTCTTATTCTTCCGATAGTAGGTGGTAGCTACCGTAATATCCCAGTTCAATTTCTTTAGCCTCAGTTGCAAACTTCTTTGAGTCTTCACCATGTGTGGGAAGTCTAGAAGTCAGATTGTGAGCAGGATTTCAATGTAGAATTTGACATCACCTGCTCTGCCTCTCTCCTTTCTCGGCCTCCCTGTAGTTTCCAGCAGCTGTGGCCTCCATGAGTTCTGTGCTTTGATTGCCCAGACCAGAAAGAAAGCAGTCAAGGCCTTTGTGCCAAAACTGCAAAAACTGGGAACTTTCAATATGACAGTTGTTTCCTCTAAATTTGAACTTCCCTGTAAAAATCTGCCTATTTGGTTTATTCTCTAGAGTTTTTATGCAATTGTATTTTATAATATGTCTGGAATTTGTATTTGTTATTCATGGGAGATTAGGTTTATAAGGAGTTTATGCCAACATATGGGAAGTGACACTCCAGCACTAGCTCTTCCAATATGAATAAAAAGTCACCACTTGCCTCAAAGAGCTCCAAGTCTAATAAAGGAAGCCTCCATGGAAACAAATAACTTCTAACACAAGATTATAAAGTTTAATTTCAAAGAGTAGAACAAAAAAAATCAAGAAGGCTCTGGAGGTAGAACATCTCATCTGACCTATGGTGAGAGCAAGGTTGTGGTGTGTGCAGAGTCAGAGTAATGGCGGAAAAGGTGGGGGAGGCTGGAAGGATCCAGACCATGATCTGACATTTGTATAGACCTGACATTTTTAATTATAATCACATCCATGGCTTCATGATTTTTGATGAACTCATTGAAAATATTGTGCCAATGCACAGAAATACTTTCAATTTTCTTGAAACAAACACAAGTTGTCTTTATGTGACAAAAAGAATGTACATATTATCCCCAAAGTGGAACTTGAGAAGAATAATATTGTATCCATTGAAATTGTTTCTAAACATAAATCAAATGTGACAGTGGCTCCCCAAATATTATGAGCAACACCATATCATACTTGTTTTTAGCGGAGCAATGTTATTGTCTTAAAATCCTGCCAAAACTCCCAGAGAACAATATTTCTTTCAGATTGCATTTGTTTCTCATTATCTGGGGGGGAAAAGTTACAATAACATTATCTTATCATCTTGTGTATGCACGTGCAAGTGTACACACACACACACACAAATGTACTCTCTCTATTCTGCAAAAATCGAAAGATTTAATTCAAGATTTACTCCTCTGCCCATCTGGTGTGGCTCAGTGATCAACTTATGAACCAAGAGGTCATGGTTCGATTCCAGGTGAGGGCACATGCCTATGTTGTGTGCTCAACACTCAGTAGGGGGCATGCAGGAGGCAGCCCATCGATCATTCTCTCTTCTCGTTGATATTTCTATCATTCTCTCCCTCTCCCTCTCCCTTTTTTTCTTGAAACGCACAATTTTCATACCCTGTGGCAGCTCCCAAACCTGGTTGTGAACCATACTTACCTGGAAGGGGGCAGGGCGGCGGGGGGGGGGGGGGGGGGGGGAGGGCTCCTTTAAAATAAATTATTTTTCTGGACCCCTTTGGAAATTCACAATCTGTGGGACTGGGTCTGCATTTTGAAGTTCTCCAAATGATTTTAATATTCCCAGCACCCATCACCTAGGAACCATACATATATATAAAAATAGGTAATATGCAAATTAGGCTGGGATGCCATAATAGTCACAACCAGGTCAGGAGGAGGCTGCATCACAATGACTCAAGAGGACCTGTGCACACAGATGGGCGGGAGGGGACTGAGTGCCACTCCCAGCCCCAGTGGACACACACCAGGGGTGAGGATGTGCTCTGAGCGGCTGCAGCACGGCTCAGCGCACGCCCCCAGTGGGTAGTGGCAGCAGCCAGAGCAAAGCAGCCTGGGTCCCGGGTGCCTGGCAGTGGCAAGAGTGAAGCAGCCCAAGTCCTGGGTGCTGGAGGGAAGCCAGTGCCAGCAGCCAGGGGAAGGAAAGCCTATTCTTGCACAAATCTTTGTGCATCAGGCCTCTAGTAATTAATAAGCATCTCATGACTAATAATTGTTATCAAACTGATTCTTGTATGTTGGTCTGTGTTTTATATCAAGCCTTTTCAACCTCTGAGGTATATATGAATCACTGAAACGTCTTGCTAAAATGCAGATGCTGATTTAGCAGAGAATAATAACAATAATAGTAACCACCAACCATAATGCTGATCAACCTACGTGATGGTTTATTTTAATTTGAGTCCTCCTTACAACCCTAGGAGATAGTATTATTATATGAGGAAACTAGAGAGGTGAAGAAAGTTACCTCCAAGGTCTGACAGCTAATGGGTAGTAGACGGGTCTAGAATCCAGGTTTCCTGACCTTCTAGTTCCCTTCTCCTACCATAAACTATTTCACTAAAGGGTTTCTTCATTGCTCTCATGTATTCCCTGCCCCTATCCCATTCTTAAAAAGAATTAAAGAAGAACTGAGAGCCACGAGCACTGAGAGTCACTCCAGCCTATCCCTTGCTCTACACCCCTTCTTCACCTGTTAGCCAGCCTCACCCTGCCATTCAGGCTGCTCACTTACAGAGATGGGACGACAGGGATCATTTTGACTTTTAAGGGATGTTAAATGATGATGCTCATAAAAGATAAGATCGTGATTGATAACATAAAATGAACAAATGCCATATATTTTTATTGTCATTAACTAATAGGGAACTAGAAAAGATGTCACAAAGGCAAAGAACCACAAATTTATTCACAGTAAAGTCATGTTGAAATGAATTTGCAAAAAGTGGTCTAGTCGTTGGTCAACAATGAAGTGTGTTCCCCCCGCCCACCACCACCCCATACACACAAAGCTAGTTTGCACTTGTATGGACTATCATTATTTACATTGTCATCAGTTTTCTGCCAGTTAACCCCTGTCTCTTTAGAGTCATGGGATAGCCTGGTCAAAGGCAAAGGCCAACACCCCAGTATGATGAGCTAATAATCTGAGAGGCTCCAGCATTCCATTGAAAGGCTACGCAATGATTTCTTTTGTCCATTCCAAACAAAGTCTTACATTTTTCCTTATCCTCTCTCCTCTCCTGTCTCAAAGTAGTCTCTAAGAATGGTCATTCATCATCACAAAAGAAGGTTGGTCTCAAAGGTATGGCCTGATTGTTTACACAGATGTAGCAAGTATTAATTTACTATATAGGACTCCTGAAATTAACTACTAAAAATCTAAAAATTCTTCTAAGGAAACTCAGACTGGACTTTTATTATTTGCTATCCTGAGGCAAGGGAATCAAGCCCAAGAAACACTCTGTGCCAGCTTTCATTTGTACTATCTATAAATTCTCCTCAAAGTCCTAAAAATGTACCAATATTCCTGGCCTGCCCAGAAGTAACATTTCTGACCTCATGTTAGGCTGTACCTTCCAAGTCCCATAGGAGTTTTTCTGGAAGATCTTTCATTGTAAGTAGTAGCTCCAGAATTAAAATCAATTTGAGTTCCATAAAAGTGTCTGGCCATACCTGATTCAATGAGCACTTGAATATAATGAGCATTAGTTACGTTCATAATTGAAAAAATAATTTTAAGAAGAAAGTTTATCATAATGTTTAATTCCAGCTGTGTATCTCTTCTCCCCCACTAACACTAACGAAGAGAAATTGCTTAGTTGCCTTCTTTGTTTCTCCCCATGGTAATTATTTGCTCCATTGAAGAGTTAAATAATTTTTCCTTTTTATTTAAAAATTTAACTGTGTCGAAATGGTAATTTTTATTTCATTAGATGAAATAAACTGCTTATGCAAACAACAGAAACAAAACTTGCTGTGCAATGGAAATTAGAATTAAAAATATCCATCTATCCATCTGTCATCTCTCAATCTCTCTCTGCCTCTATCTATCTATCTATCTATCTATCTATCTATCTATCTATCTATCTATCAGCATTTGTGATGGCCCCAATAACCCCCACATGCTGATATACATGCCTTCGTATAATGCGCTTCCCTTGAGGGCATGCCAGACTTAGTGACTTGCTTCTAATGAACAGAATATGGCAAAAGTCACTTACAAAGTTAGAGTACAAAGAGACTGAGCTTTCAGCTTATACACCTTCTCTTGCTCTCTCACTCACTTGCTCTGAGGGAAATCATTTGCCATGTTTTGATCTGTCTTACGGAGAGGCTATGTGGCAAGGAACTGATGCCTCTGTCAGCAAGGATCTGGATCCTGCCAACAGTCATGCGAAGTGAGCTTGAAAGCATATTCTCCCCCAGTTGAGTTTTGAGGAGAATGTGTCCTTAGCTAACTCCTTGACTGCAGCCTTGTGCCAGCACCACCCGGCTAAGCTACTCTTAAAAATTCTTGACCTTCAAAATTTTTTGTTGTTTGGAGCTGCTACATTTTTGGAAGGGAAGGTGAAAATTGTTATGCAGCAGTTATATAATTTGCTATACTTCTAGGGGAGGGAGGAAGATCTTGGGATTTTTTTTATCCTAGCCTGAGCTAGTTAGTTGTACTAACAAGCTATCGATTTAAAGAGTATCATTCCAAACTAATCTGTCAAGGTTGTCGCCATAGTGACTTTTACATCTGCAAAATGTATACTAACATGACTTTCCCTGAGATAAATATCCATTAAAACGTCATAAAATACAGCAAAAGAATTAAAAACAAAACTGTTTCTCCCTTAAAAAAATAAACTATTGCCCAGCCGGCGTGGCTTGGTGGGTGAACCAGGTCGACCTATGAACCAGGAGAGCATGGTTAGATTTCCGGTCAGGGTGGTGCCCGGGTTGTGTGCTCCATCCCCATTGTGGAGGCAAGCAGGAGGCAGCTGATCAATGATTCTCTCTCCTCATTGATGTTTCTATCATTCTCGCCCTCTCCTTTTCTCTCTGAAATCAATTTTTAAAATATGTGCTTTTAAAAATAATGATAAACGAAATATTGCCTTATGGAAATGTTTGAATATGAGCTTTTTTTCTAGCTAGTTAGCACAATACAATCCAAAAAAGAATTGAGACAGAGAAAAATAAGAATTAATATACTTTTGTCTCATATAAATTTCAGCAGCAATTCACTGGCTAATATGGCAGTAATGCCTTGCTTTAAAATATACCCTAATAGAGGTCATTATGTGAGGCACTTAAGTAACTAGACATGATTCCATGAGATTTTTTTCTCAGAATATCTTGATATTTTCAGGTAAAGACACTAAAATGATAAGAAATGTGGGGTTACTGCTAAGGTATGTAATCAATAAGCATTTTTATCAAATTCTCAGTTATTCACTTGATTATTTGGCTTATGAGTTTCCAGAGGGTGAAATGTCACTTTATATCTCAAATCTTCAGTTTTATCATCTGCAAGATTAGGCTGATTAAACTGTTTATCTGAAGGGTTGCTGTGAGCATTAAATGAGGATGCGGATGCTCTTTGAGTTTCCATTCTCGGTCTGGCATCCCACTCATGGCCTCCCTTTCTTCTCTACCCACCTTTTTATCCGCATCCTATAATTAGTCCCCTCCAGAAAAACATCCTCTAGGTTAATATCACAAGTCTTATTCTGTGTTTATATATCTGGAAGCTGAATCCTATTAGCAGAAATCACACCACCACACAGTTAAGCACAACTACATGCTCATGGGTTCAGTCTCAGTTGGGGCCACAGCACCATTCCTTGATCATTTATTTCACTTGTTCTTTCTTGGATACCTCTCACATTCTTCTCAGTAAACATTGTAAATCTTCAGAATTCTCCTCAAGCCATTATTCAATTCATGAGCCCCACACTTTTAGAAAATAATAAAGCCTTCTTTCTTTGTGGAGAATGGTTCAGGCCATCAGGCATGACTTCCTTTAACTTTCGTCCCAGCCTCCCTGCAAACAAATCTTTAGTGATACCCATGCTTAACCTGAGAAAAATATCCATTTATGTCCTCCAGGCTCAGAAAGCGCTGCTTTCCTTCTCTTAACAACCAACAAGTCCTTTCTCTGCACACCCTCTAACTCCTCCTTTTCCCAAGACTCTGCTCCCTCAGTCATAACCTCTCTTGAAAGGCTTTGCCTTTCTGCTGGCTTGTTTTCCTTAGCCAATAAGTATCCTATATTCTCTCTGTTCTTGAAATCCCTCTTTGAACATGTGTCCTTTCTATTTAACATCCAGTTTCTCTCACCTCTGCTTCTCATCTTTCCCACTGGCTATTTCCACCTCCTCGCTTTCCATTCATGTCCCCGTTCACAGCAACTTGGCTCCTATCTACCAAACTGCATTAAAGTGACTGGGAACCTCCTAATTACCAAGTCCACTTGACATTTTCCATCTTTTATCTTACTAGAACACTCAGCTGCTTCTATTTTTTCAAAATATGAGAAGGAAAACCAACAACTAAAAGCAAGAAAAGAGATAGTGGCTTCTTAAAGAAACAGGCTTTTGAATCCATTTTTCAAGAGTGCATCATTCTAAATAGTCTTTCCATTTTTCTCCACATCCTCTCCAGCACTTGTCATTTATTGATTTGTTGATGATAGCCATTCTGGCCGGTGTGAGATGATACCGCATTGTTGTTTGATTTGCATTTCTCGTTAATTAATGACTTTGAGCATGTTTTCATATGTCTTTCTGCCTTCTGTATGTCTTCTTTTGAAAAGTGTCTATTTAGGTCCATTGCCCACTTTTTAATAGGATTGTTTGTCTTCCTTTTGTTAAGTTGTATGAGTTCCCTGTAAATGTTGGATATTAAACCTTTATCAGTGCTAACATTGGCAAATATGTTCTCCCATACAGTGGGCTTTCTTGTTGTTTTGTTGATGGTTTCCTTTGCTGTGCAAAAGCTTTTTATTTTGATGTAGTCCCATTTGTTTATTTTCTCTTTGGCTTCCGTTGCCCTAGGAGCAGTATCAGTGAAGAACTTTCTTCGGCACAAGTTTGCAATTTTGCTGCCTGTGTATTCCTCTAGTATTTTTATGGTTTCCCTTCTTACGTTTAAGTCTTTTATCCATTTTGAGTTTATTTTTGTGTATGGTGTAAGTTGGTGGTCTAGTTTCATCTTTTTGCACGTATCTGTCCAATTTTCCCAACACCATTTATTGAAGAGATTGTCTTGACTCCATTGTATGCTTTTGCCTCCTTTATCAAATATTAATTGGGCATAGTGGTTTGGGTCAATTTCTGGATTCTCTATTCTATTCCATTGATCTATATGCCTGTTCTTGCGCCAATACCAAGCTGTTTTAAGAACAGTTGCTTTGTAATATAGCTTGATATCTGGTATGGAGATCCCACCTACTTTGTTCTTTTTTCTCAGGATCGCTTTAGCTATTCAGGGTCTTTTTTTATTCCAGATGAATTTTTGGATAGTTCGTTCTAAGTCTTTAAAATATGCCGTTGGTATTTTAATGGGAAGTGCGTTGAATTTATAGATTGCGTTCGGTAGTATGGACATTTTAATGATGTTGATTCTACCAATCCATGAGGAAGACAGTTTGGAGTTTCCTCAAAAAATTAAAAATGGAACTCCCATTTGACCCTGTGATCCCACTCCTGGGAATATATCCCAAGAAACCAGAAACACCAATCGGAAAGGATATATGCATCCCTATGTTCATAGCAGCACAATTCACCATAGCTAAGATCTGGAAACAGCCTAAGTGCCCATCAGCAGATGAATGGATTAGAAAACTGTGGTACATCTACACAATGGAATACTATGCTGCTGTAAAAAAGAAGGAATTCTTGCCA
>PVJC01049668.1:0-12087 GCA_004026665.1 Murina feae
TGGGATTGCTGGATCACAGGGTATTCTATTTTTGATCTTTGAGGAGCTACCAGGCTGTTTTCTACAGTAGCTGTTCCATCTTACATTCCCAATGTCTCCACATCCTCGCCAACCCTTATTATTAGCTGTCTTTTTTATTATGGCCATTCATCCTGGTGAAGTGGGATTTCATTACAGTTTTTATTTGCAGAGGTCTTTCTAAAATTAACTGTTATCATGTTTCAGATATTTCAAAATCTTGTAACCATTTCTCATGGTTTTCAGAAAACATCCACACCTCTTTGTAGAGTGATGGAGAAAATGTAACTTTCTAGGGTTCCTAGAGGGTGTGTATCAGATTCGCTGGGTGGAGGAGGTCTACCTGTAGGGCCAGAAACCCTCCTGGTTGATCTGAGATACCCCAAGACATGGAGTTTTCAGTGCTAAAACTAGGAAAGACCCACATAATTTGTGACAGCTGGTTACCCCCCGACCTTATTAGAAGCCAATAGAATGAGGTGAGAGATGATGAAGAAAATTATACTCACTTCCCACAGATGGTTGAGTGGTAGGTCAGTCCATACCTAAGAGTTACACGCTTTGGTGAAGTTTGGGGCAGAGTATGAACAAAAGAGCCAGCAGTATGGCAGTAGAAGTTGTGCAATGGGCATTATCATTCTCTCATATGTTTAATAGCAAATAATCCATGGCATGACTGGCTCCAGAGAATTTTTTCATAGAAACTGGCCCAAGAAAGAACCAAGAAAATAACAAACTCAGAGAAAAATACTAGAAGAACCATGAGGAATACATTTGAGGAGACTAGGGATGATTTCATGTTCTGGGAAAGGTTTGGGACTCGTTAATCTTAAGCTCTGAGGGGCAGAGAAGGCTCAGATGATATTTAGGATAATGTTGTTATGACATTCTGACCCCTTTATGCTTTTTCCCTTACCTCCAGCTCTTGCCATACTTCCCCCCAATCCTTTGACATTTATGCTCCTGCCATATTGGAGGTCATGGCTCCCCAGGGGCACCAGGGTCCTATTTCTCACTTGGCGCCTCGCTCTCTCCCACAAGTGCCTGGTCTTGCCCCCACTACCAAAGACAAGGTCAACAAGAGGGATTTGACTATGAGGAACTCAATTCTTTGATTTGGAAATCTTGAAGTGAAAAAATAGACCCAATCAAAACAGTTCACCACAGGGATGTGCTACTCAAATCTTTCCTCCAAAAGTACTTTCCGCCAAGGGTGCCTGGACCGCAGGGGAGAGCAAACAGGAAGCCAGGAGTAGTATATCTTTGTCACTTTGTGTTTCATCTTAAAAATTCATGCAGATTTTCTCTTTTATGACATAAAATAGTCATGCTATTTCAATGAAAAATAGTATTTTCTGTAATAATCAGTTAACTTATTTTAGCTTTTCCCCTCAATTGTTGAGTAAAATTGAGACCCTAGGAAAACATACAATGTTGATCCTAAGCTTTTCTGGCCACCATCACAAGACCCTTTAATTCCAGGAATGATCCATGATCTAATTTGAGAGATCAAAATAGGCTTCCTCATTTTGCTGTACATGTTTGCCTAGGTTGTGATTGTGTGCAGGTTTCTAAAAGTCAAGAATTCCTGTTGGGCCTTAGCCAGTTTGGCTCAGTGGATAGAGCGTTGGCTTGCGGACTGAAGGGTCCCAGGTTCGATTCCAGTCAAGAGCCTAGGTTGTAAGCTCGATCCCCAGTGGGAAGCATTCAGGAGGCAGCCAATCAATGATTATCTCTCATCATTGATGTTTCTACCTCTATCTCCCTCTCCTTTCCTCTCTGAAATCAATAAACATATATTTTTTAAAAAAGAATGGCTCTTGGTAAGTTGATGATTAACTGATTCAGAACTTCAACAAAAACAAAGTGTACAAAAAATGTGTCAGTTCTTATTCAGGTCTCCTTAAAAACTTTTATCCACATAACAAAAGTGCGCATGTACATCAATATTGATTATTCATTTGTCAACGGAAGACCCTGTGAGTATATTTAAATTGCCAGTCTAGTAACCCTGGCAGCATCCTTGGCTCCTCTAGTAGTGCCTGGATACCTCGGAACCCCTTGGCCTGGAACCCTCCGCATGGAATCAGCCCCCAGGAAACATCACCCTTGGATACCCTGGCAAGTTCTCCTGTGGGGACTTTTGAAACAGTCCCAAAGGCGTAGCTTGGATGAGACTAAACTTGAAGCTATGAAAATTACCAAAAAATACCTTTTCATTTTAATAAACATTTTTATTTTAGAATCATTTTAGATGTATAGAAAAGTTCCAAAGATAATACAGAGACCTTCTGAAGATCCTTCACCAGCTTCTTCTAAATTAATGTCTTACATCACTGTGATGCATATTGTGTGTCAAAACCAAGACATTAACCTACAGACTTTAATAGGACGGTGAACTTAGACTAAAATAAGAACCTCTTAAAGGGCAAAATGAAAAACTTGTCGCAGAGAAATAATAAGCACTGTTTTCCTATGAGATGAGCTCATGAAGAAGAAAAAATTTAGCACCTTTCAAAGCTTAAATTTTAAGTCTTTAGCAGGTGATAGGCAGACGAACTAGAGCAATACTTCACAAAGTTCAACAGGCACGCGAACATGAGCATCTTCTTTTTAAAAAAATATATTTTATTGATTTTTTACAGAGAGGAAGGGAGAGGGATATAGAGTTAGAAACATCAATGAGAGAGAAACATCGATCAGCTGCCTCCTGCCCACCTCCTACTGGGGATATGCCTGCAACCAAGGTACATGCCCTTGATCGGAATTAAACCTGGGACCCTTCAGTCTGCAGGCTGACACTCTATCCACTGAGCCAAACCAGTCAGGGCTGAGCATCTTCTTAAAACAGATTCTGATTCAGTAGGTCTGGGCTGGAGAAACTCAGCCAGCTTTCCATTGACGCTGATGCCCACGGCCCTAGATCACACTGGAAATACCACAGATGTAGAGATGTGCTTCCATCCTCATCGAATGCCCCGTGATGATGGAAATGTCCTGTTACCTGCACTATCCAATGTGATAGCCAGGGCCCACATGTGGCTACTGAGCACCCGGAATGCAGCTGGTGCCACTGAGGAACTGAATCACTCATTGTAACTAATCAAAGTTAAATAGACACAGGTGGCTAATGGCCGTCTTATTAGACAGCACCTGTTACAGCACTTCGTAACCAAAAATGTTCTCCCTCGTTCTGAAGGTCTCGGTTTTCCAATACTTCCAGAAGACTAGAGGACAAAAGAGAGAAGGGGACAGAGAAGGAGAGGTGGAGCTCTGTTTGCCTGTATTGCACATAACCATATGCAATCAACCTCAAAACAGGGGTGCTGATTAAGGCCTGGATGGGAGCAATGGGGCTCAACATGACCACCTGTGCCGAGTGGACCAAAGGTGCTTCGTTTCATAAGCAGAGAAACTGAGCAGACAGCCCATGACAAAATTCTCTTCCTCTTCAAAGGAGGATGCTATAGAGTGCCATCCTGAATTGGGCTCTCCTCATGGTCCAGTTGAGGGATGGGAACCACTGAAGATGTATTTCCTAAAACTCATTATGCAATGACCCCACCCCTTCGAAGGGGGATTTGGGGCTGACCTTTTTCTCTTTAAGCATTCTCTACAATTTCAACATTGATTCTAGTCCAGAAGATCCCTAATAGTAAGTGGAGCCCTAATTATGTGCCAGCTATTGTTTCTACTTGCTCAGGATATAGCAATGACCTAAGCTACTACAGCTTCATTTTCTCACAGATCTCCAATTACATACCCTTCAAAAATTAGGAGAATCCTGAAATGTAATTCATATACATTTACTAATAAATTATCATTTCAAATGAGACAATTTGATTCCAATTTGGACAACATCATCTTTGTGAACATTATTTCAGAACTAGGGGCTCAGTGCACAAAAATGTGTGCACTCAGGGAGGGGGGTTCCTCAGCTTGGCCTGTGCCCTCTCACAGTCTGGAACCCCTTGGGGATGTCCACCTTCTGGCATGCCTGGTCAGCCTGGGTGAGGGGCTGAGGGCCGTTTTCAGGCTGTCCACAGTCCCTTCAGAGTTCAGGTCTCTACTGGGGTTCCTGGTCAGCCTGGGTGAGGGGCTAAGGGCCATTTTCAGGCTTCCCACAGCTCCCATTGACCCAACATCCCAGCGAGGCTGGCTGGAATCAGGTTTCTGGGGTTTATTTATCTTCTATAATTGAAACTTTGTTACCTTGAGTGGAGGCCTGGGCAGGTTACGAAACCTCCTATTTGCTTCAGTTCCATGGCTTCTATAATTGAAATATTGTTGCCGTGAGCAGAGGCCCAGCCAACCTAGGCAGGCAGTTGCAACGGAAGTCTCCTGTTTGTTCTAGCTCCATGGCTGCCAGCCTCCATCTTGGCTGGGTTAATTTGCATACAGCCACTCTGATTGGCTAAGGGTGTGGCTTAGTTGTCTCAGAGTGATGGTTAATTTGCATATTACTCTTTTATTAGAGTAGATGTTAATGTTTATTTTTGCTAAAGGAAAAATGAGCATTTCCTATAAGAACTGAAAAAAAAAAACACTAGCATTTATTGAGCACTTCTATTTATTGAGGTGCTATGCTGAGTAACTTTACATAAATTTTATCCTTATAACAATCCAGTGGATCAGAGGCCTTTTGATCCTCAGTTGACAAATGGAGAGGGGTAGTATTGTGGAATTATAAACCAATGACTACAGTTTCAAGAGCAGGAGCCAGTCCAGTGGACTGAGAGCAGAGTCTCCTCACAGAGAAGAAGCACACAGTGCAGGGAGAGGCCTGTCCAGACAGGAGGAAGAGAGCCATCCAGAACGGAGGGCTGGGACTCACCGCCATCTTTGTGGGATAAGAGTGTTTGGTAATCTCTTAGCCATTAGCAACAAAGTAAGCCACACTGAGCTCCACCAACAGCCTTGACAGCTGTGTGACAGGGTCTGAGTGGTGAAGCAGCTTTGCCATAGAATGGATGGAAAGAAAGAGCCTATTTTACTTGTTGAACACATTGTACCTGGAATCCAGCCGACCTTTGGGCTTCTCATTGCATAAGATAATACATTTTCTCAGTGCTCCAGGCAGTGTGACTTGAAGTTCTGTGTGTAACATGAAGCTCCCAAACCCTAATTGACAGAGTGACACCATCTCAGAGGCTGCAAACCAGCATGCTAGCTAGCAGGGGCTCGATGGAAGAGGTGGCTGAAGTCTAGAGGGGCCTGGAGCTTACTGAGCTGTGGAAGAGGCCCAGTCTAGGAGGACGCAGTGTCTCACCAAGCAGAGAACAAACCACAGGCTACCCCTGGACTGCAGAGCTCCAGGACAGCAGCTCAAGGAGCTCAGGGGCCCACGATACAGCCAGGCACATGGCAGCCACCAGGACCCAGGCAGCTCCCACGCTGAGGCGCCTCCCCTCAGCCACAGGTCACAACCACCGCTCCTTGCATCTCCACGCACCCAAGTTCCCTCTGTGGAAGAGCAAGGAGAGAAAGAGGACATACGAAGGGCCAGTTACCCACCCACACCCAAAGAGACTTGACATGAGAAGAAGCTGAAATACAAAAAACAAACGGCAGTGGGTAGTTCCCACCACCTCCCTCCCTTTCCCTGCAACCCATCCTTCCTAGCAACGTGAGGACTCGCACGGAAGATCAGATCCTTTTAGAAGATAAATGGCCTACATCTTTTTTTAAACCTGGACTCGTGTGTGTAAATTTGAGCCCCACTCTATGAGACCCACAGAAGTCACAAGAATGCAGCAGGGTTTGAAAACAAGCAAAGTAGCTCTGAGCCCTTGCTGGTTAGCACTGCTCTGTTCTGAAGAGGCTGCAGGTCTCGGGCCTGTGTGCTGCCTCTGCCCTGCGGGCCCCTGCGCAGGCGTCTCAGACAGATCTACCCTGCGCCCAGACAAGGCCTCCCGAGCTGTCCCCACCCAGTGCTCCGGGAAACCACGACCGGGATATCAGGGTTGGAAAATAAGAGGCAAACTATTTGCAAACAGCAATTTGATGAACCTAAGACCCTTACTTCCCTTCCTTATAAGAAGGTGGTACTTTGGGAGGAGAGACTCCCAAACTCCAGTCCAGGAGGAGAGCAGTGCTGCTCCAAAGGGAGGAGAAAGTCTGTAACTCCGCTCTCCTGACTGAACTGGGATTTTCATACGGACCTTCATCCCAGCAGCGAGCAGCCGTCCTTCCCCCGCCTCCCGCGGACACCGTAAAGCGCACGGGATAGGCTCTTCTCCAGGGCTTTCAACTGGTTCCAGAACCGTACGTAACGGCACTGTTTTAAGATACCTTACTGCAGCCAAAGCTCAGCCTCTGGTGTGGGCTTTCCTCGGCTCCGTGTGGTTGAACATCTGACAACCATTTGGTGGAATAAGTGAAGGGATTAGAACAAGAAACACAACTTTTTCTTGACTTTTCTGCTGATCCGTTGGAAACTCATTTAGGCCCGCACATGCCTGCCGAATCCTTCCTTCAATATTAAAAAAAAGGGTAATTTCTGCAGAAGCCAGTTCCAATCTTGGGTCAGATTGGACTGGCAGATGGCTGTCAACGCCGAATTCCTGGAGAGGATTCCTCTCTCGTCATGGTCTTTACCCTGCACCTTTGAAATGACCCCAGGATTCTTGAGAAAGTGCCAGACGGATGGATGGCCTCAGCCAGGGATGGCACGAGCTACCCCCGCTGGAGGCCTGGCCAGGCTGCTGTGTCACAGCCCGAAAAGCCGCCTCCCCGGGCTGCAGGGTCAGGACCACGTCCAGGCGGGCTGGGTGCCCGAGGTGGGTTCCAGGGGCCAGGTCCTGAGCTGGCCACACTGTGGCCATAGTAGCCTCCTCTCCCTCCCGCCCTCCCTTCCAGGCGGATGGAATCTGAGGAACCTGTGCCACCCAAACTGTCAAGTTGCCGAGCAACCAAAGTCTCCTGGCCCCTGGCTAACTCGGAAAGCTGCACACAGCCGATATAAGCTCTTGAGGAGCTCACCAACCCGGGCACATCCTCCAGCCGGCAGGAAGGCAGCGGCCACAGCTCTGAAGGACCCTCCCGGCCTGCCTTACCTGTGTCCTCCGACGCGTCTCTTACCCATCGGGGCCTCCGTTTCCACATCCCTGAGAAGCAGCGTGGGAAACACTGCTGATGATTTTAAGGAAACAGAACAGTCAGGGGAGCAAATCCCTCTGGGTGACCTTGTCTTCCCGCGTCTCCCCGCGGTGACCCTCCGGGCGGGAAGCTGGGGTTGCTGTGCGGTGAAGAGGGCATGTTTGCAGGAAACCGCAGCCTCTGAAGCCGCTCGGGCGGAGCTCATAAATCACCAGCTGCCTCTCATGTCCAGGAGCCTCCGTGCAGGGCCGGCCAGCGCCTCAGGGAGCCGCCCGCAGCATCCAACCTGACACCCGTGCCGTCCAGTTGTGCGTGGGACTTCCACTCCCAGAGACCCAGCAGCTAGAGCTGGACTCGCATCACCCGCCCAGACCCTCCTCCCTGCCCCACGCACCCAATGCGGGGATTGGAGAGGTCCCCGTCAGGACCGGGAGTGGCCCTGGCCCCAAACCTCCTAGCCTCCAAGGGAGGGCAGTGGGAGAACCAGGAAAGGCAAAGTTGGAACATAAACAAGCAAGTAACCAGTTGGTCTGTAAGTAGACGTCAGTGTCCTGTCACCTCGTTTAAGGGGCACAGATATTTACAACCTGGAAACGCAGAGACTTGGTATGGAGTAGATGGGCCGCAACCGCGGGGACCCGTCTCTGAGCCCAGGCACAGGTCCTGGCTCACAGCGGGCAGAGGAAGGGAGAGGCGACACAGGCCCACCCCTCACTTCCCAAGTGAGAAAACTAAGGCACAAAAAGCTGCATCAGTAAGTGTGTGGGGCCCGGGACCCACCTGCCTCTTCTCTCTCCTGGTCCCCTCCCACCCACAGCGCCCACGTGTTACCATCAAGTGTGGACCACGCAAGGGATGGAGATGCTGTTCTGAGGAGGGACCCTGTGCGTGAACTCTGTCTCTCCATGTAACCAGCGCACCTCCTCGGGTGGGGTCCGCTCCAAGGGAAAGCCCCACAGTACACAGGAGGACAGGGTGGCTGTGGGCCCTTCCCACACGTGGGTGGCTCACACCATAAGGACTTGTGGGGCATTAGCAGCAGCACTGGGCTGGCCACTCCTGTCTCAGTCGTCGGGGCCTGAGGTGGCAGTCACATGGCAGCCCCCACAGTCTCTCGCACAGCCTCGGGCAAACAGAGAGCAGGAAATGTCAACACAGAAGCACATTCTCCATGCACTTCTCCACATAATCCCCAGAAGCCCTCAAGGACCCCACCCCCTTGGTATCTCAGTGACCAGAGGGACTGTCACATGCACACCCCACGCCCATCCCTGGTCCAGGAGACTGCATGCCTCTGATGGCCGTGGAAATACTGCGATTCACTTGCTGGGGATGCCCGTTGTCTCTCAAACAGAAATCTCAGAGCTGGTGGCCAAAAACTGATGAACTGCTATTCAGAAGCTACTGACAAGAGATGTGTTCCCTCCAGGACTTCTGAAAGCCTTCCTCTGTGGATGTGCGCTGTTCATTTCAAGAGGCAGAGTTGCTCTGGCCGGTTTTGCTCAGTGGATAGAGCATCGGCCTGTGGACCAAAGGGTCCCGGGTTCGATTCTGGCCAAGGGCAAGTACCTTGGTTGCAGGTTCCTCCCTGGCCCAGCAGGCGGCAACCAATCGATGTGTTTCTCTCACACTGATGATTCTGTCTTTCCCTCTCTCTCCCACGCTCCCTAAAAATCACTGGAAAAATACCTTCGGCTGAGGATTAACAACAACAACAAAAGAGGCAGAGTTCATGTACGGTTTCCCAAACTTATCTGACCACAGAACCCTGTCACCAAGCATCTCATGAAACTTGCGTCCTATGGGCTACACTTGGGGAAACATTGCTCAGTGTATCCCCTTACCATTTCCCCCCCTTAATTTGCATGACTTCACTTTCAGGCTAGACAGAAACCTTCTCTCTAGCCTTGAGTAAATACAATTTTCGTAAATTTCTGTCTTCCTGATGTTTTTTTAAGTCACTCCCTGTCCAAGGCAAGCCTGGATCAGAATGGCAGTTCCAGCAGCTGCGCTGAAACCTAACAATCCCACCACCTGAGCGCCAGCACCACGGCCAGGACTGCCCTGCGGCTGCCTTTTCTCTCTGACTAGAACCTAGTCACTAAATGTTTCTTCCTTGTTTAGTGTATGCCTGGCCACGGCGTACACTCCAAACTAGTTGCTAAAAGCTCTGTAACTCAGGCCTAGAGTAAACGCGGGCTTGTAATGAGTTTGCAAAGTTTTTTCACCGTCTAGCTTTGTGACTTCACCCTGAGACCCCGGCTCCTGAGTTAGTAAGCTTGGAGCAATGACACGCTGTCTTCAGGTCGTCGTGAGACTTGGAAAGATACGTAAAGCACGGAGCACTGTGCTCCTGGGGGGGGGGGGGGGGTGTTTGAAGAAGGCCGCTTCCCGCATTTTCATGTCATTAATAAGTGGGATTGGTGCGCTGCTGCTTTGCAAACATTGGACCATGATGATGCGCCACTGCAGCGACCACTAAGCAGGTGGTGCCCGTCTCCCCGGCATGATTCCCACGCCTGCATGGAACTGCGAGCAGGCAGTGCCATCGCCCCGAGTATGTGGATGAGAACACTGGGTTTGGGGAGCCCCAGCCACGGGCTGACTCCAGAGCCTACACTCGTTGCTGGCTCACTGGAAAGACGATCGGCCGGTTATTGGCAGAGCGTTAGGGGGAAACCTTTTCTATGTGGCAGTGAACCTGGGCTCACCAGCACCTCCATGAAGGTGTAAACCACGCGAACTAGTAAAATTTGCTCATTGCTTTTAGAACTTCTCTATTGCTTAAGGCTTGATTTAGTGTTCATGTGCGCATATGTGTTAGGGGTGGGGTGCAATCACATTTTCTCCCTATCAGGTAAAATCAGCTTAATAATTACATTAAGTCCCTGACTGGTTTGGCTCAGTGGATAGAGTGTTGGCCTGCAGACTCAAGGGTCCCAGGTTCGATTCCAGTCAAGGCCATGGACCTTGGTTGGGAGCACATCCCCAGTAGGAGGTGTGCAGGAGGCAGCTGATCGATGTTTCTCTCCCATAGATGTTTCTAGCTCTCTATCTCTCTCCCTTCCTCTCTGTGAAAAAATCAATAAAATATATATTTTTTTAAATTACAGTAAGGACACTTGTCAGAGAAGAAAGCATTTCTGAAAGGGAAGCTTGTCTAATGTTTGCAAAGCAGCAGTGCACCAATCCCACTTATTAATAAAATGAAAACGTGGAAAGCAGACTTTTGGGACCAACCCCCCGCCCCCCATGGGAGACACAGCGCTCCATGCTTCACGCATCTTTCCACGTCCTCACAGCCAGCTTCGAGGAGAGTATGCCATTGCTCCACGCTCACTAACTCAGGAAGCCAGAGGTTAATTCGCAAGGTGACGTCACAACGCTAGAAGCGACCATAAAGGCCAGCTCAGAAGTCCAGGCGGTCACTGCACAGACGTCCAGACCCTGGGAGCGAAGGCCACCGCCTTCTCCTGCCAGGCCCCGTGGCCGCCCCGAGGTACTGGCCAGCAGCCGAGGAGGCACCTACACACGGGGCTTGGCCAGTGGCGCTGTGGCCCCTTGGGCTCGGGTGCAAGGCTGAGGAGAACCAGCCTGCCTGGCCTGGCCATTTCTGGACCTTCAGGCCGAGGCTGCAGGAGGTCGGGAGCCGCACCTGGGCCCACAGCTCCCCGTCACGCAGAGGTCAGCGGCTGCCACCCGCTCAGACAGCTGACCAGGAACTCGCCCGGGACCTTAAAGCGTTTATAAAGCTCTGTGAGCTCCTCAGGGGGGCGCCGGTCCGCGCAGAGCATTGTCCCATCGCCATGTTCTTGTTTGTGTTACATAACCTGCGTTAAAACAGTCCGAAACGTCCGCTGGAGTCGCAGCGTGCTGCTGCGAATGTTCACTGTCTTCCTTCTGGAGGAGCTTCATCTGTGCCACAGAATCTCTTTTTTTTTTTTTTTTTTTTTTAAAAGCCAGAAAGTAAATTCAACTCCGCGTGGTGACATCAAAGAGAACGTCTCTTTCATATGGTCATGCTTAGGCTTGGCTGCTTTTAAGCTGTTTCAAGGGATTTTCTTTCTTTCTTGTTTCCTCCTCCCAAAGTGCCTTCTTTGTGTCGGTCCCCGTTTGCCCTCCTGCCATTTCTACGGTGTCACTTAGTGCTCTGCCAGAGAGTAGCTGCCTGTGAGGGCACAAAGGGACAATGAGCCGCGTCACCTGAGGCAAGGAGCCACCTGCACGCATTCGCATTGCATTCGAGAGGCTCCTTCTCAGGTGTCTTGCCAGTTTGTACCCAAGGCATTAGCAGAGGGGCCACCTCCCGGCTCTCTTACTCAGGGGGCTCAGGGAGGGGCAACCCTTCAGCGCTTCCAAACGGATGAGTTCGGAGAAGCCCGCGGGAAAGGCACCTTAACAATGATAGTTGTGCTGGTTATTAATTCAGTCCTTTTCAGCAACAAGGAGGCCGCAGGCAATGGCTCTCTCCCGATTACCTTCAATGGATCTGTTTATAACCTATTTTGAGACACAAGGAGGCCAGACCTCGAGGGCAGAGATGTTACGCGGCCTTTCAGGTCATCCCAGCCTTTCCCACTATAACCTGGAAAGTCAAAACAGTGTGAACAGGTCAAGATGCTGTGTCCCCCACAAGCCACGTGAGCTGAGGAGGCTGCAGACCCTCTGCTTCCCAGCTCACCTGGCTTCGTTTTGTCCTTTCATCCGTATCTTCTCTCCTCTCCACTCCTTGACAGATTCTATGGAGACGACATTGGGAAATATTAGGTAGAAACCCCGGCACAAGGCCACACACTGCACACATTCATCATGGCTGCTTTGAATGGTAAATCTAAAGGAGAAGGTCGCAGGGGAATTCTCAACAGAATAAAAGACCACCTGGGCAGGGACAAGTTCCCTTGTCAGGTCACTGAGAGCAGGAAGAATGTAAACCGGGATCCCTGGCATGCAGTAAACGAAGGGGCTGTTTAG
>PVJC01049669.1:0-12083 GCA_004026665.1 Murina feae
TTGTCGGGACCACTCGGAACCGGGTCTGTGGGGCTGGGCAACGGGTCCCCGGGCTGACTCCGCTGCGCTGTGCCATTCGGCCAAGGGACAGCGTGTTCCCAGCGTCCGCGTGGGGCCCAGAGACTGGAGACGGCAGAGACCCGAACCCCGCTCCCTTCCCAAAGGCCAAGATGGAGGCCTTGGGGGCGCCACTGGAGCCGATCCCGCTGCGGGTCTCTGGGTGCCGCCGCCGCCCGCATGTCTAACCCTACTGGCGAAGTGGGATTTAATGGAAGTTGGTCAAACATTTGATCATGTCTTGAAACACAGATAACACCATTTAAGTAAAAAACAGATTGAGCCCCATTTGATTACTTCTGAGTACTTAGGATAAAGACAGGTTTACTGAGTTAGACGCAAATCATCTAAGACAAAAGCATGCTCGTAGATTGATGAGAGTTCTAGGCTATATTTCATGGACGTTGCTAATGTCACCAATATTTGATTACCAGCCCTCAATTATTGGTTGGAAATAAATGAAGCAACAAAACGTAATTCCAACATTTTCATAAGTGTTATAAATTCTAGGCATCTTTCTTGTGTTAAGTACCTGTAAATGCAAAGCCAGAGGTAAGTTAAGTTGCTAGAGAAGAGCTCTGTAGATATAAAGTAAGGGCTGTCAGAAACTTTAAATTTTTAGGTTTAAGTAGCCACATGTCATGTATTTTCTGAAGTACTGGCTTGCTGACCATTCTTTGGAATTTAATACTCTTCAAAGATGAAAAATTCATAACATTTACTTCCCCTATTAATGGCAATTATTAGAGAATGTTGAAATTTTAGGACAACAGATGAACAAAATAGATCCAGAGACAAAAGCATAGAACAGTCTGATGAATCTCAGAGGGAAGGCAGGGGTGGGTGGGTGGGTGGATGGGTGAGGAGAGATTAACCAAAGAATCTATATGTATATATGCATAACCCATGCACACAGACAATATTGTGGTGAAGACCAAGGGAGGGTTGGTTGGAGGTAGAGGGGGACAGTGGGGAAAACAATGGGGACATCTGTAATACTTTCAACAATAAAGATTTTTTTAAAAAGTCTTCATTTGTGATAATACATACTTCAATAAACTGAATGTCACACAAAATTCATTTCCTAAATACATTTTCTTATATCAAGACTAGGGGTCCGGTGAACAAAAATTTGTGCGCTCAGGGGGATCCCTCAGCCTGGTCTGTGCCCTCTCGCAGTCTGGAACCCCTCAGGGGATGTCCACCTGCTGGCGTGCCTGGCCAGCCTGGTGAGGGGCTGATGGTTGTTTGCAGGCTGGCCAAGCCCCCCCTCCCCAGTAGGGACCCTCACCCCATGGGGGTGTAACCAGCCTGGGTGAGGGGCTGAGAGCCATTTTCAGGCTGCCCACAGCTCCCATTGACCCAAGGTCCCAGCGAAACTGGCTGGAATCAAGTTTCTGGGGTTTATTTATCTTCTATAATTGAAACTTCGTTACCTTGAGCTGAGGCCTATGCAGGCAACGAAGCCTCCTGTTTGCTTCAGCTCCATGGCTTCTATAATTAAAACATTGTTGCTTGAGCAGAGGCCCACCGGCCTAGTCAGGCAGTTGCAACAGAAGCCTTCTGTTTACTCTATCTCTGTGGCTGTCAGCCTCCGTCTTGGCTGGGTTAATTTGCATATAGCCACACTGATTGGATGGGAGGCGTAGCTTTGCTGATGGGCGTGGCTTTGGTGTCTTTGAGTGACAATTTGCATATTACTCTTTTATTAGATTAGATAAACAGGGGCAGTAGCCGCGTTGGCTGCAGAAGGTGGCATGAGCTAAGGCCTCCTGCAACGTTCTGCAACCCAAACCCAATGCCATGGGGGACTCCTGGGACCCAGCCAGCTACCAGATGAAGCATTGGAAGGAGCACCGGAACACACAGAAACCTGTCCTCACCACTGGGGCTGGTATTTTAATAATGGACAAACTTAATATTATGACAACAGGGCCCCAGATCAGGATGTGGTTTTCATCGATAAAATGGCTCACTTTGACCAGGAGAGGATTCCTGAGAGTCCTGCATGCTAAAGGAGCAGAGCCTTTTGGCTACTTTGATGTCACACATGACGTTACCAAATACTCCAAAGTGAAGGTGTCAAGCATATTGGAAAGAGGATTCCCCTTGCAGTTCGATTCTCCACAGTTGCTGGAGAATTGGACTCAGCCGACACTGTTCATAACCCTTGTGGGTTTGCAATGAAATTTTACACAGAGGTTGGTAATTGGGATCTTGTTGGGAACAACACCCCCATTTTCTTCATCAGGGATGTCATATTGTTCTTGTCCTTCATCCACAACCAAAAGAGAAATCCTCAAATGCACCTGAAGGACCCAGACATGGTCTGGGACTTCTGGAGCCTGTGGTCCAAGTCTGCATCAGGTCTCCTTCTTATTCAGTGATCGGAGGATTCCAGATGGACACAGGCACATGAATGGATATGGGTCGCATACTTTCAAGCTGTTTAATGCAAATGGAGAGGCAGTTTATTGCAAATTCCATTATAAGACTGACCAGAGCTTCAAAAACCTTTTGGTTGAAGATGGAGTAGACTCTCTCACAAAGATCCTGACTAAGGGCTCCGGGCCTCTTTAATGCCATTGCCATAGGCAACTACCCTTCCTGGACTTTTTACATCCAGGTCATGACCTTCAGTCAGACAGAAAGTTCTCCATTTAATCCATTCGATGTTACCAAGATTTGGCATCACAAGAATTACCCTCTTATCCCAGTTGGTAAACTGGTCTTAAATCAGAACTCAATTACTTTGCTGAGGTTGAGCAGTTGGCCTTTGACCCGAGTTACATGCCACCTGGCATTGAGCCCAGCCCTGACAAGATGCTTCAGGGCCACCTTTTTTCCTATCCTGACACCGCCACCGCCTGGGACCCAACTATCTTTAGATCCCTGTGAACTGTCTCTACTGTGCTTGAGTGACCAACTACCAGCGTGACAGTCCCATGTGCGTGGTTAACCACCAGGGTGGTGCTCCCAACTACTACCCCAACAGCTTCAGAACAACAGCCGAAGTTCGCCCTGGAGAACAGCACCCATGTCTCCGGGGATATACACAATGATAACGTCATGCAGGTGTGTGTAGGTAAAGCACAGGAGGTTTATCTCGGTGCAGTGACTGATGCAATGCTATGAGCACACTCCAGCAATTCAGATCTTTCTGGCAAACCAGGAAGATGGCAATGCCCGCCTGAGCCCCTCCTATAGCCATGTACACAGTACCCCAACCTTTACTCTCATTGGCTCCCTAAGAAGACCTGGAATTCCATGATTGGCCACCTCTGCCATATATAGTGCTGTACTTCCTCAATAAAATTAGACCTGCGTCACAGAACCTGCTCTCCGGAGTCGTGCATGCAAGCATCCTAGCACTAGGGGCTCCATCGTCCTCATCCCAGGGAGACCCCCTGCTTCAGGTGTAGACGTTCTAAACAAGTGTACTGAATGAGGAGCAGAGGAAATGCCTCTGGGAGAACATTGCCGGCCACCTGAAGAATGCCCAGCTGCTGTTCATCCAGAGGAAAGCAGTCAAGAACTTCCGCCATGTCCATCCTGACAATGAGGCCCGCATCCAGGCTCTGTTGGACAAGTACAACGCCTAGAAGCCTAAGAACACGATTCACACCTTTATGCAGCATAGGTCTCACTTGGCTGCAAGGTAGAAAGCTAACCTGTGAGGGTGGGGACCGAGTTGCTCTCAGCCTACGAAGCAAAGCATGGAAATCATACCCCTAATCCACTGATTCTGCTGTGCTAGATGTGCAAATGCAAGTCTTTCAGATGATAATCCACTTTCCATAGCAAATAATGTAATAATGGATTTTAATGGAAATGAAGGGGACAAAGAAGGTTCGGGCTTAAGAATCATTTAAAAAAATGTGTTTGCTTTTGGCAATTGGTTGGATTCTTCACTTGAAATGATCAGAATGAAAGTTTCTAGCAGAGATATAATTTTGTTTGGTAAGAAAAAAACTTCATGGTGAAATTAGTATGTTTACATATTATGTTATAGGCTATTATATAAAAACTAGGGGCCCGGTGCACAAAATTTGTGCACTGGGAGGGGGGGGATTTCCTCAGCCCAGCCTGCCCCCTCTCACATACCAGGGGATGTCCTACTGACAGCTTAGGCCTGCTCCCTGCTCCCCTTGGGGAGCGGGCCTAAGCCTCAGTCTGGCCTCCCTTTGTGGGAGGTGACCAGGCTAATCAGGGGAAGCTACCAGCCCCATCACTCTGCTGCTGCAGCCACTGCCAGTCACCGCAGCCACTAACGTGTTTTCATCAACATGGACTCCAGTCCCTTCACCATGAAAAAATGACAACTTTCTTTAGGCATTTTCAAGATCTGTCTTTCATAGGATATGACATTTCTTTCTTTTTTATCCTCACCTGAGGACATGTTTTCATTGATTTTGAGAGAATGTGGAAAAGAAGAGAAAAAAAGAGAGAAACATTAAAGTGAGAGGAACACTGATTGGTTGCCTCCTGCATATGCCCTGACATGGGCCCCGGTCAAAGAGGAGCCTGAAACCTAGGTACATGCCCTTGTTCAGAATTGAACCCACACCCTGCAGTCAGCAGGCTGAGGCATTATGCACTGAGCCAAACCGGCTAGGGCAGGATATGACATTTCTTAGCCCTCCAGCAGTGGACCTTCATTTTTTTCTCCAGGAGTGTGGTGGAAAACCCTAGATTGCTTTTTTGGATTCTTATTACCCAAGTTACTAAGAATATTACCAGTGGCATACAGGGAGCTTAGCCAATGAGCGGTAAGAAAAAGTGTTTCCTCTGTAGTTCACTCTGATCACCAGCTCCACCCCTGCCCCTCCAATCCCAGCTCCACCCCTGCCCAGGCCTGTAACCTCTGGCCGAGGCTGCAGTCCTGGGCAGAAGATCCCCAAACTCCTCCGATTGCTGGCTTCACAGATCCCAGGCCTCTATGATTACTGGCTCTGATCCTGCCGCCTGCCATTGCCGGCTCTGCCCTTGCCCCACTGGCAGTCTCTGGCCAAGGCTGCAGGCCTGGGCAGGGGACACCCAGACCCCTGTTTTCCCAGCTCTACCAGTGCCCAGACCCCTTCAATCGCAGGCTTCTCTCCTGCCCCTCTGATCGCTGGCTCTTCAGAGCCCAGGCCCCTGCAATCTCCAGCCTTGCCCCTGTCCAGGCCTGAGGCCTCAGGCCCAGGCCTTATGCCTGGATAGGGCACCCTCATACCCCTCCAATCACCGGCTCTGGCCTTGACTCCTCCAATCACCGGCTCCACCCTTGCCCATGCCTTAGGGCCCTGGCTAAGGCCTCTGGTATGGGCAGGGGACCCCCAGCCCCGTCTGATCACCTGTACTGCCCCTCAGGCTCCCCGCCTCCCCTGCCACCTGCCTGGCTAACAGGCTTGACCACTTCAGTGGCTTGGCTGAGCGCCACCATCTTGTGGCTATGGGGGCGGCCACCTTTGTGACGGAGTGATGCCTAATCTGCATATTACTCTTTTATTAGATAGGATACGGTTGTTATATATGAAGAAGAGATAAAGATAATTCACTCAGAGTTTTTTTAATTTTTCTGAGTTCCTTATAGGAAAAACACATTTTTAATGCCTTAGTGTCTTTTGAAGATAACCTCAACACCATCATGGATTAATGCTTATTTTTGCTTTGAACTGGTCAGATTTATAAAAACAACAACTTGGAATTACATTTATGCTAATAGCATTGATTTTACAACAGATCGATTTATAATTATTACATCTGACAATAAAATAATCTGCACGTAAGAAAAAAAGATAAACAATGGCTTCTTGTAAATTGATCAGATTTTTTAAATTGTTGTTGTTCATCCTCACCCAACGATATTTTCCCATTGATTTTTATAGAGAGAGAATGGAAAGGAAAGAGAAACATCAACTGTTTGCCTCCTACATTCAACCCAACCAACTGGAGCCTGGGATCCAGCCTGCTACTAAGGTACAAAGTATGTGCCCTTGACCAGAATAGAACCTGAGACCTTCAGTTCATAGGCAGATGCTCTAACCACTGAGCAAAATTGGCCAAGTCTTTGTTGTTATACTTATTTGTGCATTGGTTGGTTGTTTCTTTTTTTTAAATTTTGTTTTATTGCTTAAAGTATAACAAAGAGTATTACATATGTCACCTTTCCCCCCCCCTTCACTTTCCCCCAGCTTCCTCTAACCCGCAGTGTCCTGTGTCCATTGATTATGCTTATATGCATGCATACAAGTCCTTCAGTTGATCTTTTAACAGCCGCCCAATCCTCCCCAGCCTTCCAGCTGTTGTTTAACAGACTGTTTGATGCTGCTCTACCTCTGTATTTATTTTTTAATCTTTATTGTTCATATTATTACAGTTGTTCCTCCCCCCCCCAAAAACTCCCCTTCTCTTAGTTCCCACCCCACCCTCTGCCCTTACCCCGACCCACTGTCCTCATCCATAGGTGTACGATCTTTGTCCAGTCTCTTCCTACACCCCCAATACCCTTTCCCCCGTGAGAATTGTCAGTCCACTCCCTTTCTATGCCCCTGACAATTCTCAGGTGGAAAAGGGTATTGGGGGTGCGGGAAGAGACTGGACAAAAATCGTACACCTATGGATGAGGACAGTTGGGGGGGGTAAGGACAGAGAGTGGGGTGGGAACTGGGAGGAGGGGAGCTATGGGGGTAAAAAGAGGAACAACTGTAATAATCTGAACAATACACATAAAAAATTTAAAACAAATAAAAAAATCAACCAGCCATTTTAAGTTTTTAGGCTCTAACAAGTTTTCCTCATTTTCTTTATTAAAACACTTTTTTTTTGGTTTTGTTGTTGGTTTATCTAACGTATTAATTCACTTAGTTTCTTTTCTCTCTAATCCTTCACACCCACAAATGTTATGATCTGTGTTCATGATAGCCTTTGTAATTCTGTTGTTTTAAGCCATCAAGTTTTTGGTAACTCATTATGTCTGCCTTAAGAAACTAATATACCACTATAATATAGCCATAAAGCCAAACAAAAAAATTAAGTGAGAATTAAATAAACAGTTTTATTTGAAGATTTTAATATACCCACTCTCAGAAATTGATTGATCAAGGAGATTAAAAAATAAATTAGGAGATTATATATATATGTGTATATATATATATATATATATATATATATATATATATATATGCAGAATTACACAATTAGCAAATAGACAGTTTTTACACTAAAAATACAGGCTGTAGCCCTGGCCAGTTTTGCTTAGTGAATAGAGCATCAGCCTGAGGACCACCAGGTTTGATTCTGGTCAAGGGCACATACCTTGGTTGCAGGTTCAGTTTCCGGCCCCAGGCAGTGCACATGGGAGAGGCAACCAATTGATGTGTCTCTCTCACATTGATATTTCTTCTTTCTCTTTGTCTTTCTTCTGTGTCTCTCTCTTTCTCCCCTACCCCCACCTCCTTTCCTTCCACTCTCTAAAGATCAATGGAAAAAATATCCTTGGATGAGGATTAAAAAACAAAAGGATTGTCTATATATACAATGGAATATTACTTGGCCATAAAAAGAAGGAATTCTTACCATTTGCAATAGCATGAATAACCCTAGAGGATATTATTCTAAGTGAAATAACTCAGAGAAAGACAATTGCCATATGATTTCACTTATATGTAAAATCTAAAAACAAAATAAATAAACAGACAAAACAGATACGGAGAACAATCTGATGGTTGCCAGCCGGGAGGGGAGTTCAGGGACTAGGTGAAAAAGATGAAGGGATTAAGAAGTAAAAATTGGTAGTGTTGGGGGATATAAAGTTCATTATAGAGAATATAGTGAAAATATTATAAGAACTTTATATGGTGGCAGGTGGATACCTGCATTATCGAGGGGGGGGAAGGTAATCATTTTGTAAATTATATAAATGTCTAACCACTATGCTGTACACCTGAAACTAATATCTAATCCAATAAAAGAGTAATATGCAAATTGGCATCACTCTGCTACACCTAAGCCACACTCACCAGCCAATTGCCACACCAACCAGCCAATCAGAGCAACTATATGCAAATTAACCCATCCAAGATGGCGGCCGGAAGCCACAGAGCTGGAACAAGCAGGAGACTTGCCCCGGCGATGGAGGAAGCTAAGGTTCCTGTATGCCTAGACCGGCTGTGGCCTCTGCTCAAGGCAAGAAAATTTCAATTATAGAAGATAAATAAACCCCAGATACCTGTTGCCAGCCTTGGGCTGAAGGAAGCACTGGGAGCCTGGGTTGTCAGGGGCAACCCAACCTGGACTCCAGTTAAAGTAATAAAATTTTAACTTTAGAAGTTAACTAAATCCCAGAAACCAGCTTCCAGCCAGCCTCGCTGCCAACAGCCATTAGCCACTCACCCAGGCTGGCCAGGTACCCCAGCAGGGACCCCCTCCCTGAAGGGAATGTGGCCAGCCTGAAAATGGCCCTCAGCCCCTCACCTAGGTTGTCCAGGCACCCAAGGGGGGGACACACACCTTGAAGGGGCTGTGGCCAGCCTCCAAACAACCATCAGCCAGTCACCCAGGCTGGCCAGGTACCTCAGCAAGATCCCAATCCCTGAAGGGAATGTGGCCAACCTGAAAACGGCCCTTAGCCCCTCACCCAGGCTGGCCAGGAACTGCAGGGGGGGACACCCACCTTAAAGAGGCTGTGGCCAGTCTCCAAACAGCCATCATCCAGGCTGGCCAGGAACCCCAACGGGACCCCCAACCTGATCTGGGACACCCTTCAGGGCAAACCAGCAAGCCCCCACCAATGCACAGGCCTCTATCCTATATAATAAAAGGGTAATATGCTAATTGACCCTAAGAGCAGAACCACTGGGAATGACTGGTCACTATGACACACACTCACCCCCAGGGGGCAGATGCTCAATGCAGGAGCTGCCCCCTATTGATCAGTGTGCTCCCACAGGTATAGCTCTGCTCAGCCACAAGTCAGGCTGCCAGCTGCCAGCACAGCAGTAGTGGCGGGAGCCTCTCCCACCTCCTCTGCAGAGCTAAGGATGTCCAACTGCAGCTTAGGCTTGCTCCTCGCTGGCAAGTGGACATCCCCCAAGGGCCTCCGGGCTGCCAGAGGGATGTCTGGCTGCCAGCTTAGGTCCGATCCCCCAGGGAGTGGGCCTAAGCCAGCAGGTGGACATCTCCTGAGGGGTCCCAGATTACTAGAGGGCACAGGCTGGGCTGAGTGACACGCCCCCCCCCCCCCCGAGTTCACAAATTTTTGTGCACCGAGCCTCTAGTAAAGTAATATTGAATATCAATTGTAATTGAAACATAATATTTTTAAAAGTATAAGGAATAAATCTAAGGAAAGGTGTGTGCGACCTGCAGGACAGAAGCAACAGGGGACCAGTGGTGCTTATTGGTGGGGAAAATTAATTGTAAGTAGGTCAGTCAATTTAGTTCACCTATAAACTGACTACAATTTCAATCCAAATCGTGTCTCAGATTTTGGGGAACTTGATAAGCTGTATTTAATTTTCACATGGAAAAAATAAAAAGATAAAACTTTTTGAGGCAACTTTGAAGATCTCAGTGGGAGCTGTGTGTGCCCCAGTATCAAGTAGATCTAAAACTGTGGCACTTGGGTGTCCTGCAGGTGGGTGTGATTGTCATCGGGAGCCTTCAGTCCTTTTCTTCTGGAAATGGAAAACAAAAGTCACATGATATTTAATCTGCAATTTCAAAGTTTCCACATTTTCTTTTCATGCTCCTCTATGTGAGTGAGTGAAATTTTCCACATTGTTGTGACTCTGAAGCAGCTTTTGATGGCTATAATTGAAAGAAGATCTATAAGTTAAAATATTTTTTCTGTTTGATTTTTATGAAAATGTGGCATAATTGTAGATTTTCAAATTTCTCCTGATAATTTTCATTTTGTATATAAGGTGCATGCAATATCAGAACTGTTAGACTTTTCTGGTTAGTTGTTTCTTTAATCAGTAAATTATTCTTCTTTTGCCTATTATGCCTTTTGCAATGATGCCTATTCTATATGATACTGTTTCATCACTTTCTTTTGCTTAATACAGGCACTGGCAAAAGTAGGTTTGCAGTTCTAATATATATAAAAATGCAATAATTAATAAATAATAATACAAGAATAAATGGTTTCATGTACTCACAAGTAGAAACTTAGTTTTGCCCACCCCTGTATTTGTCAAGTATTTTTTTAAAAATCTATCTTCTATATTATATTTGGAGCATCTCATAAGTAGCACATTTGCTGCCATTTATTTATTTATTTTTTCTTTTTTTTTCCTTATTCTTTTTATTACATAAAGTATTACAAAGATTAGTACATCACCCGAGGATATTTTTTCTATTGATTTTTAGAGTGGAAGGGAGTAAGGGAGAGGAGAGAAAGGGAGAGAAAATGAGAAACAGAGGGAGAAAGAAACATCTACAGGCTGTCTCCTGCATGGGCCCAAATTGGAGATGGAACCCATAACCTGGGTGTGTGAAGCAGGGGGTCTCCCAGGGGTGACGATGGAGCCCCTAAGTGCTAGGACGCTTGCATGCACGACTCCGGAGACCAGGTTCTGTGACGCAGGTCTAATTTTATTGAGGAAGTACAGCAGTATATATAGCGGAGGTGGCCAATCATGGAACGTCTTCTTAGGGAGCCAATGAGCGTAAAGGTCAGGGTACTGTGTACGTGGCTCTAGGAGGGGCTCAGGTGGGCATTGCCATCTTCCTGGTTTGCCAGAAAGATCTAAACTGCTGGAGTGTGCTCATAGCATTGCATCAGCCACTGCACTGATATAAACCTACTGTGCTCTACCTACAGGTGTGTGCCCTGAACTGGAAGTGAACCTGTCTAGGAGGACTCTCCAACCAACTGACCTACACTGGCCATGGCAGTAGTCATTTTTTTCGATGTCATTTTGTGTTTCCTAATTACTAAGTTTTTTCCTTGCTTATGTATTTTCCTCCTTCCTGTGACAGTGTTAACATATATCTACACATTCTTGCTACTTTTTCACTTAATTTGTGATGCCTAATTCTCTCCTTGAGCAGGGCCTGCATTTAGCTACTGTACTTGCTTCTGCTTAATTGAATTATGTGGAAAGTACACTGCAACTTTAGGGACAGCAGCAATAGAAGAACTGAGTCCACATGCTAGCAGCCACAAGACTGGGCCTCAGAGCCGATCCACCAAGCCTGGTCAAGCCTTTAGACAGATTACAGCATTGGCTGACCTGTGGACTGCAATCTCATGAGAGACCCTGAGTCCATTGCATCCAGCTAGGATTCTGAATTACTGACCCAAAGAAACTGAGATAATAAATATTTGCTCTTTTATGCTACTAAGTTTTAGGGTAATTTGTTATACACTAACTAGAGGCCTGGAGCAAGAAATCGTGCACAGGGGGCAGGGTCTCTTTGGCCAGCCTGAACCCTCTCATAATCCGGGACCCCTCGGGGGATGTCCGACTGCTGGTTTAGGCCTGATCCTGCCTAAACAGGCAGTCGGACATCCTTCTTGAAATCCAGGATCTCTGGCTCCTAACCACTCGCCACTAATCACTCGCCTGCCTGCCTCAATGCCCCTAACCACTCGCCTGCCTGCCTCATTGCCCCTAACTGCCTCTGCCTCAGCCCCCGCTGCCTCGGCTTCATCTGGAATGACATCCTGAATGAAATCTGGGAATGAAATCTAGGCTGTCCAGTTTAATTAGCCTATTATGCTTTTATTATTATACTAGAGGCCCGGTGCACGAAATTCGTGCACGGAGTGGGGGTGGTGGGTGGTGGTGGTGTCCCATAGACCAACCTGCACCCTTTCCAATCAGGGACCCTTTGAGGGCAGTCGACGTCCCTTTCATAATCCAGGACTGCTGGCTCCTGACCTCTCAAATGCCGATTGCCCCTAACCACTCCCCTGGCAGCCTGATAAATGCCAAACTGGTCCTGTGCTGGCCTGGCCTGATTGACCCTAACTGCCTTCCCCATACCAGGATGGCACCCCCAACTGTTCTCCCCTGCAGGCCTGAGTCCCCCAC
>PVJC01049670.1:0-12083 GCA_004026665.1 Murina feae
TGAGACCAGCATTATCCAATACCAAAACCAGATAAAGACATAGCAGGAAAGAAAACAACCAACATCGCTTATGAACATGAATGCCAAACTTCTTAAGACATTTTTAGCAAATGTAACCCAGCAATATATGAAAAGGACAACACATTATGAAATGTCCCAGAAATACAATCATACATTTACATAAAGACTTGTACACAGCCCCTGCCAGTTTGGCTCAGTGGATAGAGCATCAGCCCATGAACTGAAGAGTCTCGGGTTCAATTCCAGTCAAGGGCACGGACCTCGGTTGTAGGTTCGATCCCCGGCTCCAGGTTGGGGGGCATGCAAGAGGCAACCAACAGATGTTTCTCTCTCACATCTATATTTCTCTCTGTGTGTCTCTCCCCTTCCTTTCCACTCTCTCTAAAAATCAATGAAAAAATGTCCTAAGGGGAGGGTTAACAACAACAATAAAAGTCGCGTGCAGTTTTATATGTGACATCTAAACACTGAAACAATCCAAATGTTCACCAACAGGTGACTGAATAAATAAATTCCATACAAGGAAATACTACACAGCAATAAAAAGGAGTGAATTATTGATGCATATACCAGCATGGATGAATCTCAAAACAGTGATGCTGAAAGAAACCAAGCCCAAAGATAAGAACACACTTCATAATTGTATTTACATAAAAGTCTAGAAAATGCAACCTACTGCATAGTGACAGAAAGCACCCAAAGTAAGTGCCTGGGGGTGGGGAGAGAGCATAAGAATGAGAGGAACAGAAAGAAGAGATTATAAAAGGGCACGAGGAACCTTTCTGAGTGGCAGATATATTCATCATCTTGATGGAGGTGATGGTTTTACAGATATGTATAGGTACGCCAAAAAGTATCAAACACTACACTTTAAATATGTGCAGTTTGCTATATGTCAGTTACACCTCAATGAAGAGATTGCAAACAACAGATCCATTTATGACCACACTCCAGTAAGGGCCCATCTCAAACAGGATAAACTCTACATATTGGAATTATTAAAAAACAAAAATAAGACATGGAGGAGCAGGTTGGTTTGATCATTTAGTTGTTGCCAGTTCCCCTCAGTAACATAAAGTCTTCCCAAAGTAAGTTCTGAATAATGCTAAGTCTACATGGGTTAAGTGTTATGCAAAAAAGGGGGGAAGGGGGGTGTTCTGTGATCAAAAGGATGGGAAAGTCTAAATTCAATCTGTATTCCTTATGACAGGACTTTGCCAGCCTTTCCCCTCACCAGTGTGCATTTTAACTTGCGGACTATGTCCCTAGACCTTTTCCCAGGAGCAGTGCCCCGTCTAGCATTCGAGGGCATCCTTTGAGAGCATTTCCAGGCTCCCCCCTGTCCTCTGGCTCCTGGCTGGATAGTCTGAATGAAGGAAGATCAAAGGTAGACATCACGTAAGAGGTGATCGCATGCATACAAAGTGTTCACAATCGTTCAAGCAAAACATGAGAATCCTGGAGCCAAGAATAAACTGCTTTTGCCGTTTCCACTGCTTCATTGTCTCAGGACACTGAATGAAAGATTTCTTCTCAGCATGACGACACTCCTCTTCAGGAACACAGATGATCAATCAGTAGTTGGCTCTGCTCAAAACAGAGTGACAGACTCCGCAGAGGAACAAAGAATGCCCATCGGGAGAGACCGAAAGGAGGGGCTTGGGAACTCCCACCACCAATAGCTCCCTCTCCACGGGCCCCATTTATCACCATAACCTCCCACTTCAAACACGGAGGTCACAGTCTGGGTGCCTCCATCCATCTTTCAGTTGACAAATGGCTTCATAAATCTTCCTTTCACCTCTCCAAAGGCCACAGCTGAGCTAGAATACCCGTCCCCAGGCTCTCTCCACCCCCTGCCTCTTCGACCTGGGCACCATTCTTCTTGAGGAGTTCAACAAAACCAAGCTGTTCCACCCGCAGCCAAAGAGCCTGACCTTCTCCCAGAGGAGCTGGGGCCTCAGACCCAGGAGACAAGCCGGCTGGGAAGACTGCACAATGCAGGGGGCGGGGTGGGGGGAGGGAGAGGGCAGGAGAGAGCACATGAATATTCAAGTATGTTCAGGGAGACTGAGTCACCCCAAAGAGAAGTGTGAGTGCTCCCTCCCACTGCATAATGAGCTAAGAGAACCAGCCAGATAGCACCGAGCCCTTCAGATTTCCAGTGTTAACCAGGCAGGCTTTCAGTGCTCGGAGGCTGCTCAGATTCAGGAATGACTAATGGGACATCCTCCACCCCAGTTCCTTCTCCCTGGGCCTCTCTGAAGATGAGGGTGTGAACAGCCCTGTGTGTGGCATCTTGTGTCATCCCTCTGAGGCTGTCAATAGGAAATTTCGTGCACAGAGATGAGACTTCCCCAAAACCACATCCTGGGTAACCGGTAAAAACCAGGGCTAGGACCTAACCCCTAGCTCCGCATTCATCATACATTCCCCTAGAATCCATATGACTAGAGGCTTCTAACCTTAAGGCCAGGGGACCTCTGCATTGCTAGGTAAAACTCCAGAGATGTGTGCGTACTTCTCAGAAGAGGTTCCACAGTTTATAGTATCGACTCAGGAGTTTATAAAAAGTAAGCATCACTGCCTGCAACTGGGACTAATTCCGTCCCCAGAGCAGAAGGAATGGCAGGGAAAAAGTTGGACTGAAATAGCAGGTGCGAGTACTAGAGACAGAAAGAGAAACAAATGCACAAAAGTGTTTGGGGCGGGGCAATGGAAGGGCCGCCCTGAGGGAACTGGGAGGAGACGTTGGTTTACTGTCCCATCTCCTCTTTCAGCTCGCTATCCTGAATCTAGTCTTCCATCCCTTTCTTCACTTTCCCGGTGCCATAGCCCATGCCCCCAGGCTCCACATTCTTTTGAAAACCAGTTCATGCTAAAGTATTCATGGCTGACAGAGGTTTCTCTTCACCTGAGTCCTTCTTGCCTTAAATAAGTGAATGATGAAGAACTGTCAGGCACCACTGCAGTCTGGCTTACAAACCATTTGGGCAGCAGAGAAAGCCTTTTCAGGGATGCTCAAAATGGAGTTAATGTCTGAAGTCAGAGCAGAGGAAAAACAAACCCTGATCAAAATTATCTTTGAAAAGCCCACACATCTCTCATGATTAAAATATAGTAGACATGACTTTGCCAACCTGCATCCACACAGGATCACATTATGTATAGACAGTAGCCATGCTCCACACAAAAATTCAAATCTTGAACGCTGTGCACCCAGTGTGGCAAGATGTTCACTCTGAGAGAAAGCATGATATCCAGAGCAACTGAACCCATGCCCTTCCCCATCTCCCATCTCTGGAGCATTCCATCATGAAGGGAATGTCCTTTGGCCTTGCATGCCCGCGTTCTGGTTGCTATTATTCTAGCTGTTTTGTTTGTTTAGGCGAGCTCCTGCGTCTGTCGGACGGGTCTCTAATGCGACTCCACATTGACAGTGTGGGTTGCAGGTTTCTGTTCACACAATGACCATAGGCCCAATGACTCACCTATTTTAAAATTCACCTTCAGCCCTGGCCTGGTGGCTCAGTTGGTAGGAGTATCATCCTGTGCACCAAAGGGTTGCAGATTCAATCCCCAGTCAAGCCACTCACCACAGACAACTGAACCATATCTCTGTCTCACTCTCACACTCCCTTTCTCTCTCTCACTCTCTCTCTCTCTCTCTCTCTCTCTCTCTCTCTCTCTCTCTATCATCTCTCTATTTTAATCATCTCTCTTCCCAAAAAAAAATCAATAAAAACATCTCCATGGGTGAGGATATTGTTTTAAAGTCACCTTCATAAGAGGTTTCATATGGATCTTAGAGGGGAGAAAGTGGCCTTCTCTTTTCCTCCCGAGGTTCTTAGGGAGGGGAATGAGTAATGAAGTCACTGACGCTGCTCTCACCTGGACGTGGAGAACCTAAGTAAGAGGAAGGGCATTGGCCATTGTTAGGAGACCTGACTTAGCACCCGGAGGAACTCCAGGGAAGCCTTGCCCGCTGTATCTCAGTATCTTCAGTTACACAAGGAAATCAATGCTGAGGAGCCCTCCATTCCTTCCCCGGGCTGCCAGCCCAGCTCTGCCACTGCCTGGAAACCTTGGCCATAGCGTCCCCTACCTGGGCTCAAACTCTGGCTCTTCCACTTCTAGCTGTGTGACCACGGACCCTACTTAACCTCTCTATGACTCAAATTCCCCACCTGACTTCACAGAACTCCATGAGCTAACCCCCCTAAAGAACACAAACAGCACGAGCACACAGTAAGTGATAAATAAAGAGCAGCCAGTTTGACAAGAAGTTAGGGGGCTGGGCCAGCTGACCCTTAAGTCTGCTTCATCCCACTCTTCCCTAGGTCGGCTGCCCATTTTCTGGTCAGTCATGTTGTCAATTAGCATCAAGTGTCACTGAGAAGTCATCACTTGAGTTGCCTGCACCAGGGGCAGCATGGACATGTTTGCCCTGGTCTAGACAACCTCCTACAATTCCAGAGCTTAGGATAATATCCATCCTCACTGGAGCCTGAGCTTCTAATCACTGCCCGTCACGAGGTGGGATGTGGGCAACTGGTCCCGGTGCTGCGGGCTACCTGTCAAGACCTCCCGTGAAATGCCTCTCAGGGGCACAGGTGTGTCCCACGTTGGGGAGAAAGAAATTTCCCTGAGCCCAGACCTCTCTGGGGGGCGGGGCCTGGGATTTGCCGTGACTGTGCTATTAAAGTGAATCTCTGTTTGCCACGAGCTTTGCTTGATCTTTGTGTCAACCCCGCGAGGGAAGCAGAGCAGCAGGCGGCCCCCTCACACACGGCCCCGGGATGGGACACGATTCACAGGTCACAGAGCAAATTAGTGCAGCGGCAAGAAGGCAAACGCCGGCCTCCCAACTGCAAATTTACATCGTGGGCACTTATCTTATTGTCCCAGCCGCTGAACAGAAAGGGTCTGTCCCCCTCCCTCACCCTTCGGCCCCAAATACCTCGGCGTCTCCATGGTGACTGGAAATGGCCCAAATAAATCATAGAGGTCGCCCACTTGGACATCCTAGCTCTCCCCTGCCCTCTGCCCTCTGCCTCATTCTGAATCATGCCAGCTCTCTGGGAGTAGAGCTCGGACACCCCACCCACCTCCTACCCCAGAAAAGAAACCGGGGTGAATGTCTGCCCCCGCTGACCAGGCACCTCGCTCTGGAAAGGTCCCCACCCCTGAGCCCGGAGGAGGGCGGGAGCTGCCTCTGCATTGCGGGGTCCTCTGGCCTCTCCCAGCCCAGGGAAGCAGCGCCCAGGACTCTCATTCATGGACTCAAAGCCACAGGGCTGCCAGGCAAAGCGGGGTCTCGGCTCTCCACTCAGCCCCAACCCCAGCCCCGCAACCTCCCTCTGACGCACCCCTGTGCCCACGTGCACGGCTATCTGGGCAGGAGATGGGGCTGGGCAGCCCCTCCGCCCTCGAGGAGATGGACTGAGATCCAGCCACCACTCGCTTCTCGGGGCGGAAGCTGCATTCTTGGCAACGAGGCTGCACTGGAAATGCATCTGTGCCGCAGGAAACCCACATTCGCAGGGAGAAATGGAGTTGATGCCGAGAAGGTGTGCATTCCGTGAAGCCAGTGCCCAGGGAACACTGCGCAGGGCAGGCGTGACGTCACCCGCCTCAGCCTCCGCCTCCCCGCAATCCATCAGTCCTCTCCTCCCACCCCGACAGGGCAGGGCGTGCTGTCTTCCCTCTTCCCCTCGCCCTCCTCTCCCTCCATCTGAGACCACCGCCACCTAAGGCCGAGCTCTTAAGAATATCTTCATGTCTAGTTCCCTCTCTCAGGGGCCATGGGATGAGTTCCGGGTGAATGCACCCAGGGAAGGAAGCCGCGACCTTGAGCAAGAGACTGCACTTCGCTGAGCCTCAAGGCGTGACCAGTGGACACGACAAAACCAGACAGAGCTCTCTCGGGCGTGTTTCATCGGAGGAGAATTTGTTGACATGATCCAGTAATTAGAAAGCTGGACTTAAAGTCACTCGTACCCGAGTGAAATCCTAGCTCTAGCTTTACAAGTTCCCTCCTCCCTCTAAGGCTCAGCTTGTCTGCCTATAACACAGGGCAATTAAATGTTAAGTATTCCACAGGGCTGAGGAAACCAAAAATGACAATGGAGCCTCTATAATGTAGTGGATAAGGCATGCCTTCTCTAGTCAGACTATATGGGAGTAGACCCAGCTCTACTATTTAATAGCTGTGTGACCTTGGAAAACTCACTTAACTTCTCTGTGCTTCTGTGTTATCAGAGGATAATAACAGTACCCAAAACGATTGCTAGTGATTTAATATATATGTATAATATTTACAACAGCATCTGGCACCAGCATATAAGAAGCATTAATAAGCATTGGACATTACTAGTATGGGTTATTTAAGTAAAGCCTTGGGTACCAATCCTCACAGAGTAAGTACTAAATAAATGATGGTCATTACTATAATGCCATTATTATAACAGTGCCATCCTTGTTATCTTTATAACGGTGATTGCCCTGGTACCCCACCATGTGAGGAGTGACAGGGTGAGGAGGGCGGCGTACTTGGGGTTTTCGGTGACTTGCAGAGCAGTGCTGCAGTGTGCTGGGTGTAGTGGAAGGAAGGGGTTGGAAAGAGAGAGACAGCAAGAGAAATAGCTTTGCTGTCCTACAGGGGTTCCGCAGCTGGTTGGCCCTCTGCTTGCGTCTACTTAGCAACGTGACAAAGCTCTCAACAGCCTGCCAAGTTGCTGACCAAAAACTCATTTCTGCACAACGACAGGAAATGCCTATCCATGTCACAGAAAACTTTGTGGATTCCCCATCCAATCTGCCTACTTACACGCGATGCAGTTGAGGACCATAGAGGGAAAGGCATTTGCCGGAGCTCACACACCTGATGAGTGGCAGTCGGGACTAGAGCCAGGATTCCTGAACCCAAGTCCAGGATCACATCCACAAGGGCAAGTAATTAGAAGTGGAAATTATGGCCCAGGAAGTGGCCCCTGTGTCCTTAAACAGGTCTTCTGAGAGGGAAATGCATAGGAAAGTGGTGTTGGGAATAAGTGGGTGTGCTCTCTCCCCGCCCCAAATCAAGGTGAGAGAGGCTTATCTGCCCTTCACCCTCCCTGCGGACATGCCCTAAAGGTTGTCTAGCCACTGATTATACAGTGTCCCCATCCCTCCCTCAGAGGCTCCAGATGCACGTGCATTGGTGTCCATGCTGCAGGGCCCCCTGGAAAGGGAGGGAGCTTCAGACACAGCCAAGAGGGGAGGAAAGGTTATTCTTCGGCTCTCTAAAGATGATCTACCCTCATGTTTATGGTGAATGCCTTGGCTTCTCCTTATTGGCCAGATGGTCCTGGAGTTAATATGTTTCTAGCCAATAAAATACAAAAAGGAAGCAGCTACAACTGCTGCTGCTGCTGGCCCTCATACGGGCTTTTTTGCAGATGATGCTAGGGAAAGTAGCCTAAAATATTCTTCAGAGATGACGGTCAAAATGCCCATCTTATATCCACAGGCAACACTGCCCAGGTTTTCTACAAACCCCATCTCTAGACCAAGTCACTCACCCTCACTTCAGCCACACTGTAAATTCCAAAGAGAAATGTAGAAAATCCCCTCTCATTCTTATGTTATAAATTCAGATAAAGCCAAGCCAGTTGTGGCTCAGTGGTTGAACATTGACCTATGAACTAAGAGGTTACGGGTTTCATTTTTGGTCAGGGTACATGCCTGGGTTGCGGGCCTGATCCCCAGTAGAGGGCATGCAGGAGGCAGTTGATCCATGTTTCTCTCTCACCTATGTTTCTATGTCTCTCTCTCTCTCCCTCTCCCTTCTTCTCTCTCTACAATCAATAAAAATGAATTTAAAAAATGAATGCAGATAAACTCTAATCACTGAACAAGCAGCTGCCAAGCATCACTGTGTATAGGACTCCATGAAGGTTACAAAGACAGATGAAATGTAGCTCCTTCTTTCAAGGAGCTAAGAGTTTGGTAGGAGAGACACAATATGTATTTAATAAAAATCAAACAACTCTAAGATGCATCTGCTCACTAGCCTTGATGCAGCCTTTGTCAACTCCCCACTAAAATATCCAGGAGACAGAGGAAACATACCGAAATTCATAATGAAAAACAAAAAGAGCTCAGGCTGGTCTGGCTCATTGGACAGAGTGTCAGCCTGCAGAAAGAGGGGTCCCGGGTTTGATTCTGGTCAAGGGTATGTACCATGGTTATAGGGTCCTCTAAGGCCCAGGGCCCTAGTCGGGACAAGTGCAGAAGGCAATCAAACGATGTGCTTCTTTCACATCAATGTCCCTCTCTGTCTTTCCCTCTCTCTTCCACTTTCTCTACAAATAAATGGAAAAATACCCTTGGGTGAAGATTAACAGAGAGAGCGAGAGCGAGAGTGAGAGCGAGAGAAAGAGTATATCCAGTCAGAATGTCTACTAATGGTGAGGCAGCTGATGCTGCTAGAGCAAGCATGTCAAACTCAAAGGCTAACATGAGCCAAATAAACAAGGCATGCAGCCTGTGAGCCTCGAGTTTAACATGCTTGTGCTAGAGAAATGTCTACCAAAGCCTTGCCTCAAGACAGCCAGGCTGCATCTCAGGATACCCTGTGAAGGACCCTCCGTTGTCTTCCCTGTTTGGGACTCAGGCCAACCACCAAACAGCTGTCCCACTATCGCACGGTTGCTGCCCTGGGAGGAGCTGTAGCACGATGCCTGGAACATGGTGCTTGGTACTTGGTAAGTGACCAAATGGGCCCTCTGGTCCGCCCATGTTCACGCTGCTACTCCTAATGCCCCCGCTCTCCATCCTTGGCGAGACAGTCACTCTGTGGGCAGGGAGCAGGGAGAGCTGGCAACGGTCAACTGCACCCAGAAACGTGTCCTTCTTATATGGAAAGTCATTCAATCTGAAAAGAACAAAAGCATTTCTGGTAGCAATGCAGGCGTGGGCAAACGTCAGTTTACAGTTGTAATACAAATAAATAATACAAGAATTAATGAATAATACAAGAACAAACTGTTTTATGTCCTCACAATTGTCAACTGACCTTTGCCCAACCCCTATGCAGAAAATTGAATTTTACGCGTGTTCTATTGCTTCAGGGTAGGAGAAAGAAAGGTGGAGAGACTAGGATAAAACGCCTTCTCAGCAGAACAGTGTCGTGGGTCAGAGCTTCTCAGTGTTGGCCCTATGAACCGTGGAGCCACACACTCCTCTTTGTTTGGAGCATCTCATGCACTGTAGGGTAATCAGCAGCAACCCTGGCCTCTCTCCACTAGATACCAGTATCACACACACACACCCCACTTTGGACCAACTGAAAATGTCCCCAGGCATTCTTCAATGCCTCTTGAAGGACAAAATCACTCTCACTTGAGGTTTATGAAAGATGAAGGTTTACGAACTAGAAACCATGGGGGGGGGGGCAGCTACTCACGTCACATAGCCCCCTGGTTGTGAGGTTCACCCATCCCCACCCAGAGAGCCAGGGAAGGCCATGCCCTTGGTCGTTGACAAACTGAAGGTTCTGAGATACTTAGAAGGATAACTAGTGTAAAAAAAAAAAAAGTTACAATGAGGAACAAAGGAAAAGGAAGGTTTCCCTAAAGACCTCAGAAATACTCTACTGTGAGATACAGAAGAAATTTTCAAAAAACAGTTTTCAGTTCTCGACAGAGATCTGGCATCCATGAAATAAGCAGGAGCCCACAAGGACGCCTGGACAGAGAGGAAAGATAGCGAGTGCAATAGGACCCGATGAGATAAAGGGCAGAGCGAAATAGAAATGGATGAGGAGACTTTTTAAAAGATTTAACAGAAACTAAAAATATCATCACAGAATCAACATACACAGGAGAGACGGTAAAAGAGCGGACTTGATAAAGCAGGAAATCACGACAGTCATGCGAGGTGCTCTCCCAACGGCACAGGGGAAGGAAAGATAAAAACCCCGAGGAAATTGGAAGACAGAAACTAAAAAGCGACTGTGTGGACAGCATTTCTGAACACGGCATTCAAACAAAAGGAATCAAGGCAATAATCAAAGATAACATAGAAATTAAATGCGTTCAGATGGAACAGACTCCTGAATAAAGAGCTTGAAAAGATCCACCAGTTTTCAGATCAATTCAATTAAAAACCACCTTCACATAAAAAAAAATAGCTTGATTGTTTTAGAAATTATATGAATATAGGGTTTAAGGTTACTTACATGCAGTGATTTTTTTAATGAAACTTCTGTGAAGGAACAAGCATCAGACAATTTTCATATTTCTACTCTGAGTGAATTATAACACTCAGCCAATTTGTACTAGATAGGCAAGAGCTCAGAAAACCATAATATCCACCTTCTCTTCTATTAAAAGAAATTAAAGATATACCCCAAAAAGAACAGGAAAAAAGTAGAAAGACCTCCCTCAGAAATGGAGGATTAATGGCATAAAAAGATTGACAGTAAACACTGAAAGTGAAAAAGAAATAAATCTCAATAATATAATTCTAGATAGAAACAAGATGGCGGCATAAGGTAAACACCATAAATGCAGCCGTGAACAACTATTTCAGAAAAACGACAAAAAGAACACACGGACACCACTCGCACCCACAGGAAGGCTGGCTGAGTGAAAATCCTACAACTAGAAAAGATTCTGAGACTCAGAGGAGCAGCGGAAGCAAAGTACAGAGGTACGGAGGCACGCGCACGGGGCTCAGGGAGAGGACTGGCGCCAGAGGCCAAAACAGAGAGAGCCACAAGTTCCCAGCAGCTCTGAACTCCAGTTCCAGGCGAGTCTCTGAGGACCCAGACACCCGGAGAAGGGGGACTGACTGGCACCAGGAGGAAATCCAAAGTGGGTTTCTCTCAGCGTTGCTTGCAGCAATTACCATGGGACACAGAGACCTGGTGTCTCTCAGTGCAGGGCTAAGAAGCACCATAGCTATTTGCTCCGCCCTGCCCTGCAAACTCCCCGAGGCCCCGCCCCTCCCAAGCTGCATCAGAGGCTTTTGCAGATAAAAGGCTGAGTAGCCTAAGGCAAAGGCTAACTCAACACCTCCTTAAAGATACAGGAGCCAACCCCACCCAGTGGCCAGAGTGGGACTAACCTAAACAAAACAGATCCACAAGGAACACACTCAGGGCAGATGCAGTGAGCATAAAAGCCCCACTGAAACAACTCTTGCCCCATAAGGGTGTCTCCAGCACAGAAGTTCTCCCACTGTACACACAGCTGACTCTCATAACCAAGTGGCTTAGAGGTTAATTCCTCGCAGTGATCGCCTAAATCAGAAAGGGAAGCAGCCAAAATGTGGAGACAAAGAAACAGGTCACAAATGACAGAAATGGAGGAAAGAAAACGACAGGATATAGAGTTCAAAACTACGGTTATTAGGTTTTTCAAGAAATTTCTAGAGACTGCCGATAAATTTAGTGAGATCCTCAATGAATCTAATGAGACCCTCAAGGATATGATAAAGGACCAACTAGAAATTAAGCATACACTGACTGAAATGAAGAATATTATACAGACATCCAACAGCAGACGAGAGGATTGCAAGAAGCAAGTCAAAGATATGAAATATGAAGAAGCAAAACCCACCCAGCAGGACAAGAAAAAAGAAAAGAAGAAAAAAGAAAAAGGATCAAAAAGTATGAAGATAGTGTAAGGAGTCTCTGGGACAACTTCAAGCGCACTAACATCAGAATTATAGGGGTGCCAGAAGAAGAGAAAGAGCAAGATATTGAAAACCTATTTGAAGAAATAATGACAGAAAACTTCCCTCACCTGGTGAAAGAAATAGACTTCCAAGTCCAGGAAGCGCAGAGAACTCCAAACAAAAGGAACCGAAGGAGGAAAGAAAAATACCACATGTACTCACTCATCTATGGATAATAATAACCATTATAAACTGGTGAACAAAAATGGATACAGAGGCAGAGCAGCATCAAACAGACTGTCTAATTACAGCAACAAGGACAGGAACATTGGGGGGGGGGGTAACAGATCAGCCAAGGGACTTTTGGTGCATGCATTTAAGCATAAATAATGGACACA
>PVJC01049671.1:0-12078 GCA_004026665.1 Murina feae
GGCGGGCGGCCAGGGCTGGGCCTCACTGCTCCGCCCCACAGCCTGGAAGATGACCGTCTGGCCAGCACCATCCGGGACCCACCTCCGGGTCGCCTTCTTCTCGCCCAGCCCAGCCTGCTTCCGGGTGTGCCTGTGTCACGCAAGGCAGACGTGGCCCCTGGCCTGCCACCGGGCCCTGCAGGCCACCACCCTCTCCACAGCCTCAGTGAGCAAATGGGGGGTTCAGCATCCTGGGAGGCTGACCCCTGACCCCACAGTCCTCTTCCACCCCCTCGCCCTCCAGGCCAGGGACCGCCTGTGGGGAGTGTGCAGGGAGCTGACGCATGCTACACACACACACACACACACACACACGTGTGTGCATGAGGGACAGGGACAGGGAGCACCTGGGCTCTCCCCACTGCCTGTGACCTCCCCTCCCTCCCAGGCTGACGGCACAGTGGACCCTGCCTTCGTGGACATTCCCAGGGATGAGGCCTGTGGGCCCGACACTTGCATCCAGGTGGGGGTGCCCTGCCCAACCCCCCACTCCAGGCCCCAGTTTCCCCCTGGCTGCCCCAGGGGCCCCTTCAACCCAGCAGCCTCTCCAGGCAAGGGGGGGGGGCGGGCACACAGGAGGGCTGGGGCCACACTCACCCAGCTGCCCCCCCACTCGTCTGCAGGCCTGGAGAGCCGACATGCACTTCTCAGCCCCCCAGCAGCTGTGTGGCATCCCATGTCGTGAGTATCCGCGCTAGGCTCAGCTAGGGGTACAGGTGGGGTGGGGGGGAGCCCTGGGGGTGCAGGAGGCCGAGGGCTGCACCCGGCCTCTGTGGGAGCGCAACCTCTATCTCCCAGTTGGGATGGGTGTGGGGTGCACTGCACAGGAGATGGGGGCAGGGGGGGAAGGGGGGTCACCCACCCAGTCAGGCTAGGCTCTGAGCTCAGGCACCTCCTGGGTGTCCCTGCCTCCTCTTCCAAGTGTCCACCACCCTGACCGGGCTCTGCTTCCTCCTGTCCAGGAGCTGGGGATGTCCCTCAGGCCCAGACTCCCGGGACCTCGGGCCTACGCCCCTCCACCTCCTATGAGACCCCAAGCTGAGGACACCACAGGCTGGGGTGCCAACACTCCCGCAGCCTCCACCCCTGCCCCCCATGTGGGGGAGGGAGAGTGGCGCCTGGCCCCCTCTGGAGGCCCTACGCCCCCAAGTCCCTGTAGAGGGGCCAGGGCTGGAGCGGGTGCGGAGGTAGAGGTGGCATGTGGGGTCCAGGCGCCCCCCCCAGACACACACACCCTGGGGGCTGCAGCTCGTCCTCACCATGCGTCCTCTGGAGGCCTCTGCCCACCCTTTACCCAAACCGGACAAGAACTGCAGTGCCTGTACTTGTGGACGCCATGATCGCGCGTAGAAAACGTGAACGGATCCCTCGAGAGCACTCGGAGCTCACAGGCAAGCTCAGGGCCGCTGCAAAGCCAGCAAGTCAGGGCATCTCTGTCCTCCACAGTGAGCAACCCCCAGAGGCAACGAAGGAAACTGAGAAAGCACCAGCGAGGGTCCCGTTCTTAGAAATACATTTACCCCGGGGAGTGGGAGGCGTGGACGCGGAAAACCACAGCGCGCCCCGGCCAGTGCGGCTCAGTGGATAGAGCCTCGGCCTGCGGACTGAAGGGTCCCAGGTTCGATTCCGGTCAAGGGCAGGGACCTTGGTTGCGGGCACATCTCCAGTAGGAGGCGGGCAGGAGGCAGCTGATCGATGCTTCTCTCTCATCGATGTTTCTAGCTCTCTATCCCTCTCCCTTCCTCTCTGTAAAAAAATCAATAAAATGTATTTAAAAAAAGAAAAAGAAAACCACAGCGCGCAACTGGCGGACAGTAAAGACCACCTCAGTGAAGGACGGGGTGTTCACGTGCGTGGATGGGGAGACAGTTTCATTAACACGGCGACACTGTCCTCAGCGACATTCAGCTTTGATGCAATCCTCTCAGAAACCCGATGTGCCCTGGAGAAACAGAGAGCCCTCTCCTGAAGTTCGGATGGAATTAAAAACGACCTGAACAGACAGAATAATCTTGGAAAAGAACAAAGTTGGGCCCAGCTGGCGAGATTCCCCGGCTGAGCTTCGACCTATGAGCCAGAGGTCACAGTCCCATTCCCATCTGGGGCACATGCGGGGGTTGCGGGCTCGACCCCCAGGGTGGGGGCAGCCGCTCCGTGATTCTCTCTGGTCATTGACGTTTCTCTCTCTCTCTCTCCCTCTCCCTTCCTCTCTGAAATCAACACAAATATTTTTTAAAATGAAAGAACAAGGTTGGACTCACACCTTCTGAGTTCAAAACTTACTACAAAGCTACAGTGACCTGCAGAGTGTGGTCCCGGCATGAGAACAGACACGGAGGCCAGTGGAAGGGGGGGGGGGGCGGTCAGGAAACAAACCCTCATCTGTGTGGTCCATTGATCTCAGTGCCGAGAAAGGACCGTTTCAATGAGGCAAGGGCGGTCTCTTCCACAAATGGCGCTGGGAACCAGCATATCCACAGGCGAGAGAATGAAGCTGGGCCCATCAAGAGATGAATGGCTAACCCTCGCCTGTTTGGCTCAGTGGGTAGAGCACTGGCCTGTGGGCTGAAGCGTCCCGGGTTCGATTCTGGTCAAGGGCACGTATTTCAGTTGCAGGCCCCATCCCGGTCCCGGTCGGGGCCTCTGTGGGAGGCAACCACCCCACTCGATGGGATTCTCACACTGATGTTTCTGTCTCTTCCCCCCTCCCTTCCATTCTCTAAAAATCAATGGGAAAATATCGCAGGTAAGGATTAGCCAAAAAAAAAAAAAAAGATGATGGATAAACAAAATGTGGCAAGAACTACAACGGGTCCTTAACCACCCACAGGAAAGGAATTAAGTTCTGATGCTACGACACGGGTGGACCTTGCAAACACGTCGTCCCGTGAACTAAGCCGGACAGACGGCCACACGGTGAACGATTCCGCCCGTGCGCACGCCCATGGGGAGGCTGTGGGCCACCTGTGAGCGCCTAGAACCAGCCAACGGAGAGGGATGTGGGCGGGAGCTTGGCGTGGGGGGGGTCGCTGTTTGTGGTGACAACGTTGTGGAAATACTTAAATGTCGCTGAATTCGTCACTAAAAATGGTTAAAATGGAAATGGTTATCTCGTATATTTTACCACAAGAACAAACTTTTTTTTTTTTGAAGAGGACTTGATGGCACCAGGTGTCTGTCGCTCATAATGTGCCCGTTCCCTGGCGTGGCCCCTCTGGTCCAAGCGAATGGGAAAAACCCTCATCCCGCTGTGACAAGCAGACGGCGACAACTTGGAACCAGGCACTTAAGGCAAAACCCCACCAAGAGACAGAGAGAGAGGGAAGCACTGTCTTCCTTGTTCACATTAAAGAGACTGCGGGGGGCTCTGGGGGGAGACATTCCTGGCTGTAATGTTACAGAGAACGAAGAAGACCAAGCAGCGCTTACAGAGATGGAGATACATTTATTATTAGTATTATTAATTATTATTATTCTTACTAGGGGCCCGGTGCACAAAAATGTGTGCACTCAGGGGGGTCCCACAGCCCGGCCTGTGCTCTCTCGCAGTCTGGGACCCCCCGGGGGATGTCCACCTGCTGGCGTGCCTGGCCAGCCTGGGTGAGGGGCTGGTGGCTGTTTGCAGCGAGGCTGGCTGGAAGCAGGTCTCTGGCGTTTATTTATTTTCTATAATTGAAACTTTGTTGTGGAAACTTTGTTGCCACAGCCGCTCTAGGCAGACAGGAACCTTAGCTTCCTGCATCGCCAAGGCAAGCCTCCTGCTTGTTCCAGCTCCGTGGCTGCTGGCCGTCATCTTGGCTGGGTTAATTTGCATACAGTTGCTCTGATTGGCTGGTGGCTTGGTTGGTAGGCATGGTTTAGGTGTCTTGGAGTGATGGTTAATTTGCATATTGCTCTTTTATTAGATTAGATATGATGATGATGATGATGATGATGATGATTACTACTACCCGAGGGCCCAGGGGAAAACGTCTCTAGAATTCTGGGTGCAGTCACACAGGAAGTTTCCTGTATTTATACCATTTTACCCTCTTTGTCTCCCAAATATGGGGTTTTCCGGTCCCTTTGCAAGTTCTTAAAGGGCCCTGTGTGCTGGGGCTTTGAGACCTGGACCACAGGCTTGGACTGGCGCCAGCACCGATGCCTGGGGAAGGTTCAATGGCTTCTTATTATTTAAGCATTTACAGGAGCCAGGCAGTAGGACTGAAGTTTCAATCAGCAGCTTTTATCTAAGACGGATGCGTCAGTACCACTGTCCAGGAAAAGGCTTTACGAGAGGTTTGCACTCATGTCAAAGGGAAGGAATTTACAGGTTTCTGAAGAAAATGTTCTAAGCAAAGGGAGGGGAGGGGTCTACTTTCATTTGGGTGTCAGGGAACGTTCAAATTACCCTTAGAACACATGCAGGTGGAGGGAAGAGCTGTGCCAAGGCCCTGGGGCAGGCAGGAGAGTGGAGGAGGATAGGGACAGGAGGTGGAGTGGCAGAGGGGGGCCAGTAGCCACTGAAGACAAGTGGGCGTTGACCTGGCTGGTGTGGCTCAGCACATAGGGCCTCGGCCTGGGGACTGAAGGGTCCCGGGTTCGATTCTGGTCAAGGGCACATCCCCAGTGGGCGAGCAGGAGGCAGCCAATCCATGACTCATCACTGATGTTTCTCTCTCTCTCCCTCTCCCTTCCTCTCTGACATCAACATATATGAAAACAAGGGGCTTTAACCCAGTGAAGTAGGTTGCTTGGAGGAGTCACATGACCCCCAGCGGGTGAGAATTGGGGTGCAGGTGGAAGGTAACAGCAGGGAGGGCAGGGCACGTGGAAGGCATTGAGAGAGAGAGAGAGAGAGAGAGAGAGAGAGAGAGAGAGAGAGAGAGAGAAGGCGGCCTGGAGGCGGTAAGACTGGAGTGTGGTGGATGTTGGCGCCAACAGGATTTCCTGGTGGAGGGTGAGGGGTTGGAGAGGAGCCAGGGGCGGCTCTGCCATTTGATCCCAGCACCTGGGAGCTTGGCCCGGCGCCACGGAGATGGGGAAGGTGGGGGAGCGAGGGTTAGGATCAGGCCCCAGCCTTTTCCTCTGCCTCCAACCAACGCGAGTGGAGAGGCTGCAGAGTGGGTTGCGGAGCTGCCTGTAGCAGCAGAGAGACCCCGCTGGGCACCAGCAGAGAGGGAGGGGAGGGAGGGGCGGGAGGGGGAAGGAGGGAAGGAAGGGCGATGCCCTGGCCAGTGTGACGGAAGGGCCGGGGGTTTGAATCCCATCAGGGGCACGGGCCTCGGACGCAGGCTCCTCCCCAGTCAGGGAGCCTGTGGGAGGCAACTGGTCGATGTCTCCCTCCCATCGATGTTCCTCTTTCTGTCTCTCCCCTCCCTTCCATGCTCTCTAAAAAAAAATTTTTAATGGAAAATTAATAACAGTATCCTCTGTCGAGGATTAACAAACAAACAAAACATTTTGATGAGCCCTGGCCGGTGTGGCTCAGTGGACAGAGCGTCGGTCTGCGGACGGAAGGGTCCCAGGTCCGATCCCCGTCAAGGGCACATGTCTGGGTTGCGGGCTCAGTCCCACATGCAGGAGGCAGCCAATCACTGTTCCCTCTCATCGTTGATGTTTCTCCCTCTCCTTTCCTCTCTGAAATCAATAGAAATATATTCTTAAAAATGTTTTGTTGGACTCCTTCTGGCTTCTAGGCTTCTGATGAGATATCAGCCATTAGAATCATTGTTTTTCTACGGGTAATATTTCATTTTTTCTGGGTTTTCTTTTAAGATTTCTCCCCTCCTCCTTGTTTTCAGGAGTTGGACTGTGGGGTGTCTTGGTGGGGATTCCTTTGTGCCTTTCACCAAACGTGGGATGTGTCCAGCAGTCATTTCCTCGCCCTGTTTCTCTGCCCACAGTCTTCCTCGTCTCCTCGGCGCCTCCAGGGGCACCAGCGGGAGCCCTTCTACTGTCCCCCAGGCCCCCGAGACTCTTCCTCTTCTTACTCGATGGCTCACAGGAATCCTGTTGCTGCGGCTCCACGCTCATTGGTGCTGCCCCGTCACCCCCTCCTGCTAGTGCATCCATCAGCCAGGGAGTCTGTGGGGTCTGCAGTTATTGTATGTTTTCAGTCCCAACATTGCCACTGGGTTCTCCTTTATGGCTTTTTCTTTCTTTCTCTCCTCCTCCTCCTCCTCCTCCTTCTCCTCCTCCTCCTCCTCTCCTCACTGAAGAATATTTTCCCATTGATTTAGAGAGAGTGGAAGAGAGAGGGAAAGACAGAGAGAAATATCGATGTGAGAGAGACACATCAATGGGTTGCCTCTCCTGCATGTGCCCAGACCAGGACCCAGGCCTGGGAGGAGCCTGCAACCGAGGTACATGCCCTTGACCAGAATCGAACCTGCGACCCTTCAGTCTGCAGGCTGAGGCTCTATCCCCTGGGCAAAACCTGCCGGGGGTATTTTTCCAAATATCTGACATGCTGACTAGGATCAGAGCCTCGCAATACCCCCGGGGGTGGGGGAGCCCGGAAATCCAAAACTTCTCATCTTCTGGGACTGTTCTCTGAGTGCCTGCCGCTCCGTCATTGTCCTGGAACTTTCCGGGCACCTGGGTTTGCCTTTTTCTCCACCAAAAACCACCCACGTCGGCATCTGTGACGTATTCGGGGCCAGAGGGCAGGAGAACATGAAGGACGTCACCAGGGCTCCAGGACCCACGACGGACGTGCCAAAGCAGCTGCATCCCTGCGTGTTCAGAGGAAACACCCACGTGTGATGCCGAGAAAATGCCACCCGCCCAGCGTGGGAAAGAACAGGACGCCTCGGAAGGCGCATCACGCGAGGACGCAAGCCTGCACGCCTGGGCTGTGAGCACTTCTGGGCGCTGCTAAGGGGCCTGAGCGCGTGAAGAGACACCGATGTCCGTGGACTGGAGGTCAGTATTGCAAAGTGGCCATTCTCAGACGCTCACCAAGTCCGATAGCAGATTGGGTGCAATCCCTACCAAAATGCGAGCAGCCCTGGCCGGCGTGGCTCAGTGGGTAGAGCGTCGGTCGGCCTGCGGACCAAAGGGACTCAGTCAAGGGCTCGGTCCCCAGTGGGGGACGTGCAGGAGGCATTAGCAGTCTATCTGGCCATCAGATGTGTCCGGAAAAGCAAAGGACACAGAACAGCCACGACAACGTGGGAAGGAAGTTCCCGTTTGGGACGTAGAGACTCACTGTGAAGCCGCGGCAATGAGGCCTGTGCTGACGACCGCCTCAGAGCCGTGGGGCTGAACCCAGAGCCCGGAGTGACCCGTGGGCTCACGCCCGCCGGACTGTCGACAGAAGTGCCACGGCTGCCAGCGTGACCAGCGGCTCCCACGTGGAAAGGGAGGAGCCAGGCCCTTGCCTCCCGCCACCCCCCAGAACTGAACCCAAATGGAAGAGCTGAGACCAGAAGGCTTTGGGAAGGACACATGGAAGACGGCCTCTGTGGCCGTGAAGAGGGCAGCGTGTTCCCCGGCAGCACCGGGAGCAGGACCACGGAAAGAACGGCCCGGAGGCGGGACCGAGCAGAAGGAAACGTCTTCATTTGGAACAACAGTAAGAGAATGGAACTGTGGCAAATGTTCGCAAACCGAGTCCGTAAAAAAGGCCTCGCAGCTGGACCATGTAAAGCGCATTTGAAACGCAACAGTAAGAAAAACATACACTTAAAGTTGTTGTGCATATTTTATTTTATTTTTGTATTTTTTAAAAATATATATATTTTTTATTGATTTCAGAGAGGAAGGGAGAGGGAGAGAGAGAGAGAAACATCAATGATGGCCCCACACTGGGGATCGAGCCGGCAACCTGGGCCTGTGCCCTGACCAGGAATTTAACCGTGACCTCCTGGTTCATAGGTCCAAGCTCAACCACTGGGCACACCGGGCGGGCAACAAAAATAAATATGGCCAGAACCGGTGTGGCTCAGTGGATAGAGCGTTGGCCTGCAGACTGAGGGGTCCCGGGTTCGATTCCGGTCAAGGGCGTGTACCTTGGTTGCGGGCACATCCCCAGTGGGGAGTGTGCAGGAGGCAGCTGATCAATGTTTCTCTCTCATCGATGTTTCTAACTCTCTATCCCTCTCCCTTCCTCTCTGTAAAAAAATCAATAAAATATATTTAAAAATAAAAATAAAATAAATATGAAATTTAAAATAACAATAACACTACAAAAACGCAATTAAAAAAATAGGCAAAACATTTTACTAGACATTTAACCAAAGGAGGAGGGGGAGCTGGCACCTTCTTCATCCAAATGTCTAATCAAGTTTGAAAAGACGCTCAGCCCCCTCGGCTGCCAGGAAAATTCCAATAGCAACCAGTGCAGCCCCTCACACCACCCCCCTGCCCCCCGGGGGGACTGTGGTCAAGGAGACAGACATGACAAGTGGACACGGGTGTGGAGCCACTGGGCCCTCACCCATGACTGGTGGGAATGCGAAACAGAGAGACCATTTCTTCAAAAATCAAACGTAAATTTACCAACGACCACAATTCCCTTCCTGGCACCCACCCAAGAGGAGTGTAACACGCATCCACACAGGATGTTCACGCGTGTCCAGGCAGCCTTATCCATAGTGGCCGCAGTGTGCGTGATGGGTAAGCGAGTGTCCCCCCCAAAATGAATGCCCAGTGAAAGCAGCCAGACCCCAACACTGGTCTCGACGTGGTCTGATTCCGTGTCCATGAAACATCCACAAAACCAAGTCTATGAGGACGGCAGGCTGTGGTGGGGGGGTGGGGTGGCAGCCTGGGGCTGGGTGGGCGGGGGGGCCGCTAATGGGAACGCCAGGGCTCTGAGCCTCGGAAATGTTCTAAAGTTAGACTGTGGGGGCGGCTGCCAACCCGGAGGATTTACTCAAATCACTGAATTGTGGGCGGTTCATTGAAATCGTTGGAAGTGGGCGAATTTCATGGTTTATAAATTGTGCCTCCACAAAGCTGTTTTAAAAATACTTTTCATGCCCAGCCAGCCTGGCACGTGGTTGAGCGTTGACCTATGAACCAGGAGGTCACAGTTTGATTCAGGTCAAGGGCACAGGCCCAGGTTGCGGGCTGGTTCCCCAGTGTGGGGCGTGCAGGAGGCAGCCGATCAGTGATTCTCATCGTTGGTGTTTCTATCTCTCCTTTCCTCTCTAAAATAAAAAAAAAAAAAGTATTTTTTAAAACTACTTTTCATGGCCCTAACCGGTTTGGCTCAGTGGATAGAGCGTCGGCCTGTAGACTGAAGGGTCTCGGGTTTGATTCCGGTCAAGGGCATGTCCCTTGGTTGAGGGCACATCCCCAGTAGGGAGTGTGCAGGAGGCAGCTGATCGATGTTTCTCTCTCATCGATGTTTCTAACTCTCTATCCCTCTCCCTTCCTCTCTGTAAAAAATCAATAAAAAAATAGTTTTTAAAAAAATACTTGTCGTGAACTGCATTAGACCTCCATCCACTGTCTGAGGGATGTTTAAAGCTGCTGGAGGTGTTAGTTTAAGCCGAGTTCTGACAGGGCGGGCCTGCCCCCACGCCCACCCCCCCATCCCGCCCCCCGCTCTCGCCGGAGGCTAATTCCAGCAGGTCACCAACGCAAGAAGTTCAGCAAAAGGTTGATGGCCCTTGGCTGCCGCCAGATAGCTGTAGGCATTCCCCCCACATCCTTTCCTTTCGTGTTTACCTCACCGCACCCTTGATGTGTGTACCTGCTTTGCTAGAGGGCAAAATACGGGGGTAAAGAGCCTTGGGCCTGAGACTCCGGGAACTTGGTTTCTAGAACTAAGCCTCCTCTCGCTCCCCCCGCAAATACCTTCCAAATTCATATTTCTTCTCTGGCCTCTTTATCAATTCATGCACAGCCCCTCTTCCAGATCTCTTGAACCCTGACAGATGCTGAGAAAGACCCCGGCACCCCCCCTTCCTCCACCCCCACCCCTACCCCGAGGCTGTCACCATCATGCCACACAGCCCTGGACAACCAGGCCCCTCAAGATGTGGAGGTGCCAGGAGCAGCCTTGGGGACCAGAGAAGGCCAGAGGGAGGCTGGGACTGGCTCCCCCCGGGGAGATGGGGTTGGGGTCCCAGCCAGGCAGCAGGCGGGTCTTGCAGTGGCACAGGCGCTCAGGGGGGCGGCGTGGAGATGGGGGCATTTGACTGGGTCTTGCTGGTGGCCACATGGAGGAAGGCCTGGCGTCTGCATCAGGCTCTGTGGGTGCTCACACCTGGACGGCAGGTGTGCACTGGCGGGTGTGTGGGGTGCAGAGCCGAGGGCCTGAGGGGAGGGTGAGCAGGACCAGGAGGTGGGTGCCCCCTACCTGGCAGGCACGACGGGAGGACTCCAGGGAGGTGCAGCCCAGCAGAGACGCATCTGGGCCCTGAGGGGCCCGCTCCCCAAGGCCCCTGCCCCAGGCTCTGCTCCTCCATGGTGCTCCCATGGCTCATAGGAGAGGCCACGGGTGAAACGCGGCACCTGTCCAGTAGGGTGCACCTACTGCGCGCCAGGTCCCGCTCAGACTTTGCCTTTCTACCACCGGACGGACCCCCCCCCGGCCCTGGGAACCCCCCATTTCAGCTCCTTTGTGCCCGAGAGGGAGTCCGGGGAGGGAATGGAGGCCCCAAGATAGAAAACCTAGCCTGGGCTCCCCACAGCCAGGGAGCTGGAGAGCTGGTCGGCTCTGCGGTTGCCAGAGGCCCCCCCAAGATTGGTTGTGCTGTGGGCATGGGGTCTGGCACCTGTGGGCCTGGGGCCAGTGCCCTACAGGCTGGTTCAGGGCGCCCACAGCTAGTCTGACCATAGGGCACCATGGCCACCAGTGGGCAGCCCCTAGGCAGGGGAGTCGGAGCCGAGCTGATGGGGTGGCTGGTCACTCGTGTGTGCGCGGACAGGGACAGGATGTCCCAGAAGCTGGGCCGGGTGTGGGGCAGGGAGGCCCTGAGCTCCCCACTCGCCACAGGCAGGAAGGAGGCCTCCTCGGCCCAGGGGTCAGCATCGCCGGGCCCGCTCTCGTCTTGGGGGCTCCCTGTGCCCCTGGGGCTTGCTGTACATGTGCACCCTCCTCACCGTCCCCCTGCATCCTTGGGGCTCCATTCCTCCCTGCATCCAGACGCCCTCCTGGTCTCAGGGGCTCCTCCTTGCCTGGGCCCTGGCCCCCTGCCAGCCACTGGCCCCAGGTTGGCCTGTCTCTGGCCTGGCCCCCACATCACCACCTCCAGGACCCTCCTCACTCCAGACACTCCCACCTTCTCTGCGCCTGCCCTTGGCCTCAACCCCCTCAGTTCTCAGCCCTCCTGTGGCGTCCTGAGCCCTGACCATGGTCCCAGGAGAGCCCAGCGAAGCCCTGACCCCCTCGAGGCTGCAGGGGGTTCCCACACACGGGCCCCAGGCGGGCCGGGTCCCGGTCGGCCGATGTGTCTGGGTCACTGCAATGGCAGTGCCAACCCGGGGGCTCTGACCTTCGGAACTGACACGAGGTGGGTCCAGCCTGCGGTGGCCCCTGGGGTGCTGTGCCGGGTGCCCCCCCCCAGGGTGGGAGGGTCTCAGTGGGGACCTGTGGGCTGGCTGAGGTAGGACCCCACCCAGGGAGGTACCTCCAAGTCCTGCCCCTCCCACTGCCTCCCCCTCCTTGCCTTCCCCCACACTGCCCCCCACACTGCCCCCCACATTGCCCTTCCCCACACTGCCCCCTCCCCACACTGCCCCCCACACTGCCCTTCCCCACACTACCTGGGCAGCTCTGTGACCCAGGGTCCCTGACCTCCCCCCTCGGGGCCCAGGGCATCTGCACCAGAGGGCCTGGCTGAGGGACATGGCCCGGACCCCGCCTCCCACCCCTGCCAGCACCCCCACCCCCAGGCCTAGCTGGAGCCTCCCTCTGGGTACAAGGAATGGGGCTGCGCCTCTCCTCTCCACCCCGCCCACCCACGGCTAGAGGGACCAGTGGGTCACTCAGCACAGGTTCCTGGCTGAGGAGCCCGAGGCATCCTGCTCAGCAGCAGCACCTGGGGGCGGGGCCGGGGAGTCTGGGGGCGGGGCCGGGGAGTCTGGGGGCGGGGCCGGGAG
>PVJC01049672.1:0-12077 GCA_004026665.1 Murina feae
ACATTTCTACCTGGCTGATTACAAATTTGGAGAGCCCAGTAATTCCTCCCTCCCTCTGTTGATAATTCAGTAGACTGGTTCACAGCACTGAGGAAAATGTTTTGCTTTACTTACTATTTCCAACTTATTATAAAGGATACAAGTCCAGCACAGCCAAATGGAAGAGATGCATAGGATGAGGCATGGGAAAGGGGGCCCAGAGCTGGCCTGCCCTCTCGAGGCACGCATGGGATTCAGCTCTGGAGATGTGAAGGCAATGCTCAAGAGAAATCATTTCGTGTTTACGTGTGTAAGAACCTTCACCTGTTGCTCGTTTCCTGCTGCTTCCTACCTCTGACGTTAATGAACTAAATTTTCAGGGTTGAGAGGTGGAGGGAGAAGTCCCGGGCAGGGGGTTAGAACAGTACACTGTTTGGGAAGGGCAGGGCAGTCGTAATTCTGTTTCTAATTTTAGGATCAGCAACCAGAGAGCAGGGTTGCCTCAGCACTCAGAACATTTCCCCCTTTCTGCTTTCGCATCGCTAAATGGCCTACTTAGTCTTACCCAAAACATAACCTTACTATTTAGAGTTTTTTCCCACGTGAGGACGAGAAAGGCTGTAATTTTCTGTGGTTTTTCCTAGATGTATGTGTAGTACACATACACTGGTGTAGTGCACATACACTGGGTTCCTCAGTTATCAATTGGTTCTTGTCTGGGAGACAAAAGGAAGTGTTCAGTGAGCATTGGTTGAACTGAGAATCAATGTGATGCTTTTCAGAACACCGCCAAGCCCAGATAGAGACAGTCATTAAATTTTTCCAGCCAACCCTAGATGTAGGAAGGAAATAGTGCTGTCCCCACTTCAGGGCATTCTGACCTAAAGCCCTCTCTCTTAGCCACCACAGTATGTAATGTATGTCATTCTGTCATCTCTTACGTAAGAGTAAGAATGCCTCCAGTATACCCTGGAATCTCTTGCTGAACACCAGGCTCATGGATGTGCTTTTATTTAGATATACTGCAATTTTCCCCTACGTTTAACCTATAGTGAGCACTTTGATATTTAAATAGACGGGCATTTTTCAGCCCTCAGATTTGTACCTCTTTTAAACAAATACTTTCTTTTTTAAAAATATATTTTATTGATTTTTTACAGAGAGGAAGGGAGAGGGATAGAGAGTTACAAACATCGATGAGAGAAAAACATTGATCAGCTGCCTCCTGCCCACCCCTCACTGGGGATGTGCCCACAACCAAGGTACATGCCCTTGACTGGAATTGAACCCGGGATCCTTCAGTCCGCAGGCCGACTCTCTATCCACCGAGCCAAACCGGTCAGGGCAAAAAAATATTTTCTAATGTTTTAATTATAATCCTGAAGTGAAACTCACAGAAAATATAGCCCATTTACATATATAATTTAAAATTCAGTATAATGTTCTAGTAATCCAGAAAGGAGAAATGAAAGGAAATATTTCAAAACATAAATAAATACTTGGGCATGACCAGAGCTCAAGGCATGATGAAATAATCAGGTGCTTATACCATGTGTAGAGTAACTCTCAGTGAACCTATATTGATGCTAATATACAGGTGTGACATACGGGCGACTCAGAGTTGTGTTATCTTGTGATAAGGAGACTGAAATACAATTGTATTCTTTTTAAAAAAACTTGTATTCATTGATTTGAGAGAGAAGAAGAGAGAGGGAAAGAGGGGGAGAGAGAAACATTGGCTTGTTGTTCCACTTATTTATGCTTTTTTTTTTTTGGTTGCTCCTTGTATGTGCCATAACTGGGGATTGAACCTGCAACCTTGGTGTATTAGAGTGACACTAACCAACTGAACTGCCTGGCGAAGGCTACAATTGTGTCTTGATTTTACATGATAGTTGCAGTTTTGGAAGATAGAATACGTCTTCCAAATCGAACAATTAAATTAAAACTGAACAATAAACACTTGGTTAGGTTCTAGGCTCAGATGAATGGGCTTTATGTGGATGTGAATGTCAAGGGCTTTTGAGAACTGTGCAGGACGTGGGGCATCTCTTAGTCCTGTGAGCCTGTCCCATACACCTCAGGATGCGACTCACCTGGCCTCTGCCTCCAGGTATCAGGGAAGCCCCTTCTCCCACCCACAGGATGCGCAGAGTTCCACCGCCACTCCCTGAGCTAGGTGGGAAGACCCAGTTTCTTAAGACTTCCAATCAATCACTGACTTTGTATGAAATACAGATATTATTAGAAAAATAAAATTGTAACGTCAGTTAAAAAAGTTAAGCTCTGTTTTTTATGGTTGGAGTTAGTGGCTATAAAACTCCTGTCAATCTGCCATAAAAAATTCTAAATGCTTCCTCTCCACTGTGAACCTACCTTGTCACTGTGTGGCCTCCTCGTCTCGCCCTTCCCCTCTAGAGTCACCCAGAGTGCAGTATGTTTCTGGAAAAGTCTTTCTCTTGGGAGATTTTACTCCTATTCTCCCTAGCCAAACGCTCAGATGTTTGTCCCCTCCTTTGTTGTTCATAAATGTTACTTTCTATGAAACGTATGGTCAGTGATGGGAGTGAACCTTACTGCCCTCACTGCTAGGGATGCTTTTGTATTCCACGAGAGGCATCTACAGTGTAGTTTAAGAGGAGTAACTCAGATCGTTTTTTATTTCATTTTCATTTTTAAAATATATTTTATTGAACTTTTTTCCAAACAGGACAGTCTGTGATCTGGTAGTCCAGAGAAAGATCTCCTTTATTTTTTTATTTTTTAATATATTTTTAAAAATATATTTTATTGATTTTTTTACAGAGAGGGAGAGGGATTGAGAGTTAGAAACATCGGGGACATGCCTGCAACCAAGGTATATGCCTTTGACTAGAATCGAACCCGGGACCCTTCAGTCCACAGGCCAACCTTCTGTCCACTGAGCCAAACTGGCTAGGGCTCAGATTGTTTTTATTTCTCTTTATTGTTATATACTTAAAATACACTGCACTTTCTCCATGCAAACCCACAGGGAAGCAATGGCTTTTGTAACCTTACTTTCAGAAGATTTTCAGCGATGTTTTACATACTGTGACTCTTGGTGATTGAAGATAATTTAAAAAAAAAAAATAAATTTTATTAATTATTTGTAGAGAGGAACGGAGAGGGATAGAGAGTAAAAAACATCGATGAGAGGGAAACATCGATCAGCTGCCTCCTGCACACCCCCCACTGGGGATGTGCCCGCAACCAAGGTATATGCCTTTGACCGGAATCTAACCTGGGACCCTTCAGTTTGCAGGCCGACGCTCTGTCCACTGAGCCAAACCTGTCAGGGCTGAAGATAATTCTTATAAGACAGGAAGTGTCCTGGATCATAAGATGTTTCCAGCAGTTCATGTTGGTAGTGCTGATGGTGGAACACCTTCAACAGGGTGCCTGCAATTGCTTCTTCCAGGACCTGTGGGGAGACCTGGGCACTGTATTACTGGGCAGGCCACGCCCAAGACACCAGCCTCACTGGGATGGATTAATGCTAAACCTGATGTATACCCATCATTACCTCCATGTTCTCCTTTCTCAGCAGGTCCGATGTCCATCAACCCAGAGCATGCTCTGTGCACTTCCAACATTCCAGGATTGCTGAACCCTGCTTGAAAGTCCCCAGCTGAACAAATGTTTCTGATTTCACATAATTGTCATCATTTCCCCCATAAAAGGCATGACCTAATCATGTTAGTTTCTTGCTTAACTAAACACAGGCAAGTCTTCATCAGACACAGCTTTGTTTCTGTGTGCTGGGATTTTATCCCGACTTACTGTTTAATTAATATTTGTGTAGTGAGAGGACCTTGCTCATATGCTTCCCTCTGCTAGTAGAGACAGAGCTTTGTTGTATATAGTAGAGCTTTCGTTACCTTCTGTGACTGGGTCCAGGCCGTCTGTTACTGAGTTTATGGGTCACCTCTATTTAAAGTGTATTTTAGGGTTTTAACTTCACTGCTGATTTTGTATGCATTTTTAAACCCTTCCTGTCCCCGGCTTTAATGTTCTCTATGGATGTTCAGAAATTTTCGTGTCCGTTGTCTTTGGTGAGTTGCTTCATCCTTTGGGAAGTAGTTATTTTTTTAGTCTGTGGCTAAAAGACCTTGATGTGTCAACTAGATCCCTGGTTCCCTACTTTAGACTCTCAATAACCAATTAGTTTTTAAAATCAAACAACCCAGCCCTAACCAGTTTGGCTCAGTGGGTAGAGCATCAGCCTGCAGACTCAAGGGTCCCAGGTTCGATTCCGGTCAAGGGCATGTACCTTGGTTGTGGGCACATCCTCAGTGGGGAGTGTGCAGGAGGCAGCTGATTGATGTTTCTCTCTCATCGATGTTTCTTACTCTCTATCCCTCTCCCCTCCTCTCTGTAAAAAATCAATAAAATTATTTAAAAAAATTAAACAACCTGTATATCCATCCAAATAATTATGGTGTACACATAGGTAGGATTCATTGTTCAGCTTACCAAACTTCACGGAACCATGCATGGGTTTGTGTGCCCTTTGATAATGCTGGCCCCTGAAGGACAGCCCACTGAGCAAGGATCAGTGGGGGGAAACCTGTGGTACTTGAGGGCCATGTCCCCTTCCTTCCACTGCTGGAGGGACTCTCCCAGAGAGAGCTTTTCCCACTGAGCCTGGAGTATGTCCCGGAATCCCTCCTCTTAAACACACTCTTGGTGGTCACAACCAATTGTTTGCGGCTGGAATATAAGAAGGTCATTATTTGTCTCTTTGGACTGGATGATGTATTAAAAGCCTATCCATTTGACTTCCGTATTTCTCTACTGCTCCCTTGAGAGTGTCTGCAACCTCATTCACATGTATAAGTTCTCCCAGGATGTGAAGAGAGCACATTGAGGGGCTTCATTGCTTATCCGAGTTGCAGGTCTCCAGACCCCTCACTGTGCCTCGTCTGAGGTACTCCCGCACCCCTCACAGTTGTTTCCCTTGGGGGGCCTGGTTTCTGGGTCTGAGAGGAGGAAACAGAACTGACTGTAAATTTCTGTACGTATCTGAACTGTGCTTACCACAGTGTGGGCCTTTCTTCTTGACAGTTGCTGTTTGTTCACTGAAGGGAAGGTTATACATCCACATTCTCTGGACATGAGACTCATTCATTACAGGTGAACTAGCTGTTAGGTATTAAAAGGTTAAAGTATTTGATTTACGTGTTTAAAGACATATGTGGCGTCTAAGTTACCTGTGTTCCCTGGCACTAACATAAAGACCTGGACTGGTCAGGGTGATTCATGGTGAGGTGACAGGCACATACTTTCTGTGGGCGAAGGGCAAGGCCACAGAAGTGGGTGACAGCAAGTTCTTGGTCGTGGAAGCTGAAGTGGGTTAACTCTAAGCATGGAGATGAGACTTGCTGAGTGCCCACTGAGGGGCTGAGGAGTTGGGCTATTCTCACTAAGAAACTGGCCACTGTCTATCTTAATGCAATGAGTGCTGTCCATTTTAACCTTTTAAAATAGAAGTGCTTTTTTTTGGTCCTTCCTGAATCTTAGAAAACCTTTTCTCAAGTCAAACATTGGTAGTCATTCTCATTTTCTTACTGATTTTTAACAACTTAAGCCACATTAGTAGATTTTTTCTTTTAATTGCTTTATTGAGGTACTTGAGGCTCTGTGCATGAATTCGTGCACAGGTGGGGTCCCTCGGGCTGGCCAGTGATCAGGGCCAATCGGGGGCCAGCTGGCCGGGAGGAGGAACCATTGGCTGTGGGAGCACACTGATAATCAGGAGTCAGCTCCTGTGTTGAGCCTCCTGGTGGTCAGTGCACATCATAGCTACTGGCCAGTCATCCAGTCACTTAGGCTTTTATATATATAGGTTATTGACATACAATAATTTACATATTTTTAAAGTGTATGATTAGATACGTTTTGATATAAGTGTATACCTGTGAAACCATCACACAATAAAAAATGAACATAACTGTTACTGCGTAAAAGTTTACGTGTTCCCTTTTGTAATCCATATTATCTTCCCCTCAAACAATCCCTGCTCTGCTTTCTTTCAGTACAAATTAGTTTGCATTTTCTAGAGTTTTGTCTGAGGAGTCATCTTGGTCCGGCTTCTTTCAGTTAGCATAATTACTTTTATTTTTTATTGTTATTATTGAAGTATTACATATGTCCCATATATTACATATGTATGTGTACATATATGTATATATATATTTCAGAGAGGGAGAGAGGGATGGAAACATCAATGGTGAGGGAGAATAATTGATTGACTGCCTCCTACACACCCCCCCCCCCCCACTGGGGATCAAGCCCATAACTCAGACATGTGCTCTTGACTGGAATTGAAACTAGGACCCTTCAGTCTGCAGGCATCATGCTATCCACTGAGAAAAACCAGCCATAATTACTTTTATTATCTACCTACATTGTGTGAATCAGTAGCTCATTCCTTTTTATAGCTGAGTAGTATTCCATTATGTGGATATACCACAATTTTATTCATCTGTGGACGGACATTTAGGTTGTTTCCAGTTTTTGGCTACTACAAGTAAAGGTGAGAAGAGCATTTGTGTGCAGGTCTGTAGGGATGTATGCTTTTGTGAGGACCCACATGGATTTCCAGAGTATGAAGATTATTTTCAACTAAAGACATTTATTGACTTTTCTGCCCTTCATGTTGGTATGAAGAGATTTTGAAAAATCATTTTCCATTCAATGTGGTGACCTTCTGAGAAATACATGCTGTGGTGTAATGAGCACTGGCTTTAGAGGGTGTGGTGGGGGGTTGGATCCTAACTCCCCATGTCCTAGCTGTCTGACTGGGCAAGTGACCTTTCCTCTTAGAAGCTCAGTTGCTGCATCTTGAAAACAGGTTTAATAGCTTGACAGTTGTCTGGGTGATTAAATGGGTGAATGTACATGAAGAATCGAAAGTGTGTTTGGTGGTTAATTACTGTGTGTATACCTATGTATGCCAGTGCGATGGTCCTCCGTGGCCATATTGGTTTTCCAAGGTCTGTGATTGTGTGCTATTTTAGATACAGCAGTGCAGTAAAGAGTGTAATTTTGGTGTAGACGGATGAATGGACAAGCCCCTGGGTTGAATACAAGTGCTTATTGTGGAGAATAAGTGAGGTGTGTTTCCTGGACTGCCATAACAAATTTCTGTAAATTGGGAGGATTAATACAATAGAACTGCATGCTCTCACAATCCTGGAGGCTGGCAGTCTGAAATCACGGTGCTGGCAAGCCTCTCTCCCAGCTTCTGGTGGTTGCCAGCATCTCTGGTGTTCCTTGGTTTGTGGATGCATCAATCCAGTGTTTGCCTGGGTGGCCACATTGTGTTCTCCCGGTGTCTCTGCGTCTTTATTTCCCTCCTGTTGTAAGGATGCCAGCCATTGGATCAGAGCCACTTTCACATACACAGATGGACATGCATTTTTAGATACTGTTCAACCCAGTGCAGGGAGTTAACCAAGATTGGGAGTGACCAGGGATTGAATCTTGGTGTCCTAAGACCTAAAATGTGTTCCATTTTACAGCTAAGGAATTACTAAGGAATTAGTTGGGAGTGGATAAGAGTTGAGGTTGGAAAGCAATACATGATAAGTCTTGAACCGTATTAAATTGCAGAATTCCACCCTGACAGGTTTGGCTCAGTGGATAGAGTGTTGGCCTGTGGACTGAAGAGTCCTGGGTTCAATTCCGCTCAGGGGCATGTACCTTGGTTGCGGGCATATCCCCAGTGGGGGGTGTGTAGAAGGCAGCTGATTGATGTTTCTAACTCTCTATCCCTCTTCCTTCCTCTCTGTAAAAAAAATCAGTAAAAATACATTTTTTTTAAAAATTGCAGAATTCTGCCCTCCCCCAAAGAACCATGGAGAACCTCCAGGGTTTTGAATTCAAAATTCACATAGTGTCATGGATTTTTGTTGTATTCATGACTGAACGTTAGTTTTGAAATAGCCTTTCTATACTTCTTCTTTTGAGGAAAATACTGGGTTATGAATCTTACAACTCATCTTAGAAATTGGTGCTCCAATTTCCAGGCCTCCCTGCCTCCCCCTTCCGTCACTCCTGCTGCTAGGATGTAGAGGGCTGGCTGTGGGCTGGCCTCTCAGATACATCCGTGTAAGAGTTTGATTCAGTTGTGAACAGTAGTAGAGACATGGATTTGTGATGTGGAGATATGTTTTTAATTGACCAAGTAGAAGCCACAAAAGCATACTATCTCCATGAATGTACTGGGAGTGGGGAGTTATAGACAGGTCTCTGGGAATCTGCAATTGCAGGTGACAGAAAGCAGCATGGGGAGGAGTACTTTGAAGATTAGAAATTGAGATTTAAAAAATTATTTTTTGCAACATCTTTAAAACCCCTGGTGAACTTAATAGATGAAGAAATAGAGTATCCACGATGTGAACTTGCTTTCCTATAGACTTGATTTCCTTAAAAGTTTGCAGTTAACAAAATTGTCTTCCTCATACTATACCTTTTTCTTGACTATTGATGGACCTTTGTTACTTTTTAAACCTTTAAAATTACTTGAGCATGCCCAGTGCATCAGGAATAGGAATTACCCAAATCGGTACTCAGGTCTTTGCTAACACAGCATGAAGCAGGATCACATTACAATCTGAGGGGTAGGATCTGGGTAGAAGCTTTCCAAATAGAATTTTGGACCAGAAGTCGTACTCAAGTGCTTAATTAGCAGGTTTTAAGTACAGCAAATATGTGTCTGGGCTCCACTAATGCCTTGAGCTTGGATACACACTGCAGAGATTGAGAGCAGTGGGTGGGTTTGGGGAAATCCTGGTTTGCCTTCTAGACCCTCTTGCCCTACTGGGCCAATACATTTAGAACGAGGAAAAACTTAAGGACATTTGTATGGGCTGCTTTTTGTCACTAGCTTGGTAATATTGTGGTAATTTGTACACCCCAAGCCAATTCAACTTATGAGATACATGTCTGTCATGGGAAACAAATAGCAGTGGACGGAGGGATTCTGCTTGACTTTTGCCCCCAGGCCACGCTCATCTGGAACTCTGACCTGTGGGAACAGGGTGCAGGTCACTACAGTGGTGTGGTGGGGTAAGCAACATTCCTTCCTTTGTTCAGCCCAGTCAATTCACGCATTCGGCTCTGCCCGTTGTTCACTTGTTTCTCCAGTGAGAGCCTTAAGAATAGGAGAGGAGAACTTTATTTTCTTGGCATCCTTTTTAAAAAATGTTTTGTTTTTTTTTTAATTGATTTCAGAGAGGGAGGGGAAGGGAGAGAGAGATAGAAACATCAGTGATGAGAGGGAATCATTGACCGGCTGCCTCCTGCACACACTACACTAGGAATTGAGCCTGAAACCTGGGCATGTGCCCTGACCAGGAATCGAACCATGACCTCCTGGTTCATAGGTCAACGCTCAACCACTGAGCCATACCAGCCGGGCTCATTTTTTTAGTCAGTGTTTTTTAGTGTATTCACACCAGTGCCTCTATCTAATTCTGGAACCTTTTTTTTTTTTTTTTTTTAATCCAAAAAGCAACCCAATAGCTGTTAATGATCACTGACCTTCCTATCTTCCAGCCTCTTTTCCAGTCCCTAGCAACCATGAACCTACTTTCTGTCTCTATGGATATACTTGATTGTGGACATTTCATATCAATGGAAATACATAATGTGTGGCCTCTTTTACTTAGCGTAATATTTTCAAGGTGCATCCATATTGTAGAATGTACTGCATTTCTTTGTGTGGTCAGGTGATAATTCAGAGTATGAATATGTCACATTGTTCACCAATTCATCAGTTCCAGGCATTTTATTATAAGGCCCCATAGAGTCCAGTAGAATCACTAATGCACATCTGAAGGAGTTATTTTTATGGGAAGTATTATTTTTTTAAAAAAATTTTATTGATTTTTCACAGAGAGGAAGAGAGGGATAGACAGTTAGAAACATCGATGAGAGAGAAACATCGATCAGCTGCCTCCTGCACACTGCCCACTGGGATGTGCCCGCAACCAAGGTACATGCCCTTGAATGGAATTGAACCTGGGACCTTTCAGTCCACAGGCCAACGCTCTATCCACTGAGCCAAACTGGTCAGGGCGGGAAATATTCTTACCAATACTGATTTTCGAACCCACCTTTCTTTTCCTTCTCTAGCTGTTTTAAAAATAAGTAGATTGTAGCCCTGGCCAGGTAGCTCAGTTGGTTAGAGCATCATTCTAATATGCCAAGGTTGTGGGTTCAATCCCTAGTCAGGGCACATATAAGAATCAACCAATGAATACATAAATAAGTGGACAACAAATCAATGTCTCTCTTCCCCTCTTTTTCTTTCTCTCCCCCTCCCCCTGCATCTCTCTTTAAAAAAATTAAAACTTTAAACGTGGGTAAAATGCCAACATCTTGGATAGTCTACTACCACTTTTGGGTATTTTTCACTTCACTTGGATAAGTTACTTCTTAATCAGTGCCTTTACCCAGGATTATGTTAGAATTGTAGTTAGGCTTCTGTATTGCGGTCTCTCCCTTTCCTCTAGTAATTTGTAGCTGTTGAGAGATAATCCCGGCCTTTCTGCACAAGGAATAAGTGAATAAGTGAAACTGGGGCTTGCATCTGGGATTCCCTCCCTAGTGTTTTTGGTTTAGGGCTGAGGCCTGGAGGAGGCCTGGGCAGTCACTGCTCTCCTGGCTCATTGGCGGACTCTCCCAAGACCTGTGGCATGTGGAGGTGGACCACAGGAGGTTCAGTGTGCAAGGTTTGGGGGGCTGCTCTGAAGGAGGGGACTGGAGAAAAGATAGCAGGTTAATAGCTGGTGCTGTGGAATTCCCTGTGGCAGTTAAAATGAATGTGCTAGATTTGATTCCAACATGGATTGGCCATCAAGATGGCAGGGAAAAAGCAAGATGAATAATGTCATATTAAGCAAGTTACATAAAATCTGCCTCTGTTGATTTATCTGCAAAATGGGGATAATAGCCACATTTTGAGGAGTAAGAAAGTATCCTATCTAATCCTATATAATAAAAGATAAACATGCAAATTAACTGTCCTTCCACTATGCTCAAACCATGCCCACAAACCAATCAGGGGCGAGTATGCACATTAACCCAACTAAGATGGCAGCGGCCACGGAGCTGGAGTGAGCAGGAGGCTTGGGTTGTCCCCAGCGATGGAGAAAGCCAAGTATCCCGCCTGCCTTGGCCAGCCCTCAACTCCGCTCAAGGCTACAAAGTTTCAATTATAGAAGATAAATCCCAGGGGGAAAAAAAGAAAAAAAGAGGCTGGGAGCTTCCGTTGCTGGAGGGCATGGCCAGCCTGAAAACAGCCATCAGCTTCTCATCCAGGCTGGCCAGCCACTCCAGCGGGACGCCCCCCTGAAGGGGCTGTGGGCAGCCTGAAAATGGCCTTCAGCCCCTCACCCAGGCTGGCCAGACACCCTAGTGGGTACGCCCACCACCCCAAAGGGGGTGTGACCAGTCTGCAAACAGCCATCAGCCTCTGACCCAGGCTAGGCAGGCACCCCAGTGGGGACCTCCACCCTGAGGGGGATGTGGCCAGCCTGAAAACAGCCATCAAACCCTTACCCCGGCTGGCCAGACACCCCAGCAGGACCCCCACCCTGATCCAGAACACCCTTCAGGGCAAACCAGTCGGCCCCCACCCATGCAATAGGCTTCTAGCCTATATATCCTGTATAATAAAAGGGTAATATGCAAATTGACCCTAACAGCAGAATGGCTGGGAATGACTGGTCACTATGACACACACCACCAGGGGCCAGACGCTCAATGCATGAGATGCCCCCTGGTGGTCAGTGCACACCCATAGCGGGAGCTCTGCTCAGCCACAAGCCAGGCTGCTGGCTACCAGCACAGCAGTGGTGACAGGAGCTTCTCCTGCCGCCTCAGCAGCGCTAAGGATGTCCGACTGCAGCTTAGGCCTGCTCCCCGCTGGCAAGTGGATGTCCCCCAAGAGCAACTGGGCTGTCGGAGGGATGTCTGACTGCCAGCTTAAGCCCGTCCCCCCCCCCCCCCCCGGGAGCAGGCCTAAGCCAGTAGGTGGACATCCCCTGAGGGGTCGCAGACTGCGAGAG
>PVJC01049673.1:0-12091 GCA_004026665.1 Murina feae
TCGACCAGGAGATGCCCACACTTGGCCGGCAGCCACGCATCCCACCTCGCCCCTCGTCCTCGGCTCAGGCTCTCCCCAGGCTGCGCGCAGACACTGCTCTCACGGGCATTCCTGCCTCTGTCCAAACAGCAGCAACGGGTGACGGTGGAACCAGCTCGGATCCCGTCCCTCCGAGGCCCCAGCCCCACCAGCGGCCCCTCCCAGAGCTCAGAAGAGCTCTGATGCCTCCCCTCATCCCTGCTTCTCCACCCCCACCCGCCCAGGAGCACCAGCCTCCTCGCAGGCTCTCCCTCCCCCTCCCCAGGGCCTCCCCTCTGGGGCCTGCAACAGCCTTGCCCAGACACTGACGGAGCTCCCTCCCTCACCTCCTTCAGGTTCAAGTGTCAATGTCAGCGTCCCTAATCTCCCCATTTCAACCCGGACACACCTAGGCCTGCCTTCCACACACACACACACACACACACACACCACACACACACACACACACACACACACGGACGCACACACACACGGGCGCACGCGCACACGCACACGCATCGCCCATGTGACACGCTTTCCGTGTCAGCCAGGCATTTATTTTCTCGCCATCCCCACTAGAATGTGAGCTCCATGGGGCAGGGGTTCCTGCTGATGTGCTCACTGCTGTGTCTCCCTCCTGGAACGGTGTCTGGAACAGAGTAGCGGGCACTCAGCAAACACGTGTGGCACAAATAAACCTGCGCCCTTTCACCGTTGGTAATGCCCACAACACCTTTTCCTTATGGCGGCTTTTCCGTTCCAATAAATGCGTTTGAAAAGGAAACTGCATCGCTGCCCCCCAGAGAGCACGTGACCACTAAGCCAGCGTAGAGGGCAGCGGTAGAAAGGACCATGCAGGGCCGCCTGTGAGGCTCAGTGGCTCAGGGCTGACCAGTGAGCCAGGAGGTCATGGTTCAATTCCCGATCAGGGCACATGCCCCAGTGCAGGAGGCGGCGAGCCATGCTTCTCTCTCATTAGGGAGGTTTCTTTCTCTCTCCCTCTCCTTTCCTGGAGAAATGAGGATAAAGCAATGCTCATGGCTTTGGGGGTCCCCGTGCCTGTCTGAGGCTGAGCCCCTCCTGCCCTCTCCTTGCTGTAAAGCGAGATCACAGGCGGGCGGAGGTCCCAGGTCAGCACTGGCAGCCACTGGCCCGGCCCTTCATCCGGCCGAGGGGAGGGAAGGGAACTGAGAAGGAGCCGCTTTCTCAGGGAGCTGCCCGGCTGTTCCAGCTCCACACGCTCTTCCTGGCTCTGCCTCCCAGCAGCTGGTCAGTGTCACTGCTCTGAGGTCAGCTGTCCTCACTCCCACTTTACAGACAAAGAGACTGAGGCCACGAGGGGGACTTGCCCAAGCCCCAGGTCATGTTAAAGTGGACAGAGATGGGAATTCCCCTTTATCTGCCCTAAGCTCTCAGCAGACACTGAGGCCAAATCCCTTCTAGTCTGGCCTGGCCTGGCTGTTGGGGTGGTGTGGGGGAGGAAGAGGCCCTGCTCTGGCCTCAGTTTACCCATCTGTAAACTGGCCTTCCGTAGAAGTCTGGGCCACAGATGTGTCCTTTCTCCCGCATGGGTTCTGGGTGCGCTGTCTTTCTCCTGGACTAGGAGACGGCGGGGGGCGGGGGGCGGGGTGCACACACTAGAGCTTCTGGGTGTCTTGCCACCGCACAAGGGGGGTTCATCCCAGAACAAAGCCCACCCCTGGGAGGCCGGGCCAGGGGTCACACAGAGGGGAGCTGGGCACCCCCAGGAGCCTCTGCGCCCGCGGGGCTGCCCGAGGGGCCCCTGGGATTCCTATTACACAGCTCGGTTTAGCCAGATGAGCTAGATTCTTTTCCCTCCACACGGAACCCTAATGGACACTTTCCAATCGCCCGCACTTTCTGCTCCACCCATAAGCAGTGGAGCCCCTCCCATCTTCATAAAGGAGACAAGACAAGAAAAATTGAAAAACACCCCCCTTGTGACCTTGTCGTATTCTCTCCCCGCTTTAGCCAGTGCCCCGGAGTCACCTCCTCTCGCTGCTTTGATCCTTTCCTTCCTAGCCCCCCCGCCTGCTCTCTGCCTCCTACTGAGCCCACGGACCTGGCCCCTGTCACAGTGACCTGCTTGCTCGGTATCGGATTAATGACAATATTGTTAGCAAAACCACACGCTGAAAGAACTTGCTGTCACCTTCTGACCTGACTAGCACGGAGGCGTTTCAGGCTTTGTTCCTGGCAAGAGTGGCCCCGAAACCACAGCAACCTCCACCTGGAGGCTCAGGAGCGTCCAACTGCCTTCTCCTCCCTCGAAAGGAGACCAGGATTCCTTGGAGCAAACTAGGAAAACGAGGCCAGGAAGGGAGGCCACCCCCAGAAAGTTTGGGGGAGCAGAGGAGGGACAAGGGGGCCACTAGCAGTTTCCCCAATGCTAGCCAAGCTATAAGGATGTGAGCATCAAAAATTAGTCATTGAAATGAGGACAGTTACTTTGAATACATTCACCCTGTGAAAGGTTATGACTATAAGGAAACTCTAAAAAGTTAGCGTAAAGCATTTGAAGGGAGTAGTAATATAAGAAAGATGACTTGTCCTATGACTTTTTAGAATTTTTATTGGCCTTAATCTGTTGGGATGCGTGTTTTGCTTCTTTTATTGTTGTTAACAAATCAGAGTCCTGGCTGGTGTGGTTCGGTGGTTAGAGCATCAACCCAGAGTGCCCGAAGGGTCTCGGGTTCGATTCCCAGTCAAGGGCATGTACCTGGGTTGCAGGTTTGATCCCCGGCCTGGTCAGGGCGGTTGCAGGAGGCAAACACTCAATGCATCTCTCTCACAGGGTGTTTCTGCCTCTCTTCCTCTTCCCTCCCTTCTACTCCCTCTGAAATCAATGGAAAAAATATTCTGGGGTGAGGATTAACAAACAGGCAAACACAAATAGAAAGGAGTGTTTGCTTTATCTGTGTAATCAAAAAGCATGAATTCAAAGCCTTGCGCTGGGGAGCTGGGGACTTCGGGGAGAGTTGTGCTCTGGGGCAGGAACTGTGTCATGGAAACCAGTGGCCACACAAAACCGCGGTGGACAAGGCTCCTTCAGGCCCCCAGTGCAAGGGAGGGGTCACCTTGGTTGTCCAGGGGGAGGAGTCAACAGAAACATCCCACGTGATTACCTAGGAAGTGTCCCCCGGGGAGGGGCAGCCACGCCCTGCATCCCAGCCCAGGATGGAGGTCAAACGTCCGCTTGTCTTGGGAGATTATTTATCACCAACAGGCGAGGGTTCCCAAATTCCACCAGCAAAGCCCCAGGGAGAAACCCAGACCAGTACCACAGAATTCCTGAGCAGAAGCAGGGCCCTGCCGGCATTCCAGAGGAGTTTTAAGAACAAACTTTCCGCCAACATTGTTGTCGGATCAGCCTTCAGAAATCCACAATTACAGTCTACGTTGTTGTCGAAAGGAATTCACGGAACCAAGTTTGGGATGGAGGCTGGTGGCAGGGAGGACTGGACTCCTGGTCTCCCTGATGAGACGGAGGAGCCGCAGGGCAGCCACGCGGTGGTGGTGGCTGTAACCTCGGCTCCTCGTGCAAACGCAGTGGGTGCGCACAGTCTGACCTCTGACTTCCTGGTGGCGTTGGACAGCTGACCAGGAGCTCTTGGTGGCTTCAGCTCCTGTCCGGCTCACTGGTCACCCTCAGGGGGACTCTGGTTCTCAACCGATCCCTCCCTCAGGGGCGCCACTCTGCCCTTCCCTGGGCCCTCTCCCCTCACCCTGCACCTCGAGGGGGCCCTGTGCACAGGCCTGTCCTCCTTCCCCCTCGGAGCCTGGTGCAGCTGCACAGGAGCTGTGGGATCCCATTTCAACCCCTCATCACGGTGGCATCAACCCTCTTGCGTCCTTGTCTCCCCCACATCCTACCCACCGACCAGCAAGTCCTGCGGATTTCACCCCCTTACTCTCTCAGACACGTCATCTCCTTTCAGTCCTCCCACACCAGCCCTCAGCCCCTACCAGTCCATCATTTGGTCATTAAAAATACATATATATATATATATATTTAATGGAAAAAAAACAACAACACAATGAAACCTGTAGAGAATTTTGTGAGTTTATTTGAGCCAAACTGTCGATATATGCTGGGAAGCAGAACCTCAATGAATTGAGATAATGCTCCAGAGAATGGAAGTTTACACTGTGCTTTTATAAATTTACCATCAAAAGGAAAACACGTAAGTGGGTTACATGAAATTCATTGGTGATAGATTAAGGAGGTGGGATAAAGCAAATCGAGAAAATCCTTGGGATTGGATAAAAGCAAAATGATGGACACATACTTAGGTGGGTGCAGGAACAATTAACATGATAATGAAGGGACTTGTGGTATCTGTCCTGGCGCCCAGCACATTGGGCTGTGCCCCAGGGGCTTCAGAAATAGGGAAGTTACAAGTTACCCAGACATTTCACAAATGCGTTATCTTAGAGGCAAAAAGACAAATGCTCAGTAAAGGTCAAAGGTGATTTCTGTCAGGGAAAACACTGGCCCAGGATGTGGCCACTCACCATAACCTGTTTGTAGATAAACATCTAATTTTCAGACCATCTTTTGTGGTTACTTTAGGTCTCTGAGCCTGCAGGACTGCCATGCAGGCCTCTGCCGAGCTTTTCAGGCTAGCATGTGGCTCCTTTTGTCCACAATATATATATTGATTTCAGAGATGAAGGGAGAGGGAGGTGGAAACATCAATGATGAGAGAGAATCATTGATCGGCTGCCTCCTGTACGTCCTACACTGGGGACCAAGCCTGAAACCTGGGCGTGAGTCCTTGACCAGAGATCGAACCGTGACGTTCTAGTTCACAGGTAGACACGGAACCACTGAGCCACGAAGGTCGGGCTCGAATCAATACCCTGATCGAGGGGAGTGCTTTGATGTGAGGCGAGAGGAGGCCCATCCACCAGCTGTGAGCTGGAACCGACTCGTATCAGCTGAGGAGAGTTGACGGTGAGCACCTCTTCCCAACTCGTGTTCAGTGAGGTCACATTGGGAGGGCGAGAGTGGCCGTGGTGGGAGCATTTACACCATGGAAATTGGCAAATGTTACAAATAGGGCTCCCTTCCTGGAGAGCAAATGGTTAAATGTGTGCCAGCATCGCTGGTCTGGGGGCCAGGGACAGTGTCCTGGAGGAGGTGACATCTGAAGGGACCTGGGGGGATGGGCGGGAGGTGGCCAGGTGAGCAGGGTTGCCGGACACGCCTGGGCGGCTGTGAGCGACCTGGCCAGCTGTGAGCATCGTGAAACCTGGTGACCGCCCTGACTGGGCAGCTCAGTCGGTTGGAGCATTATCCTGATGTGCCAAGATTGCGGGTTCAATCTCCAGTCACATACAGGAACGAACCGATGAGCCCTAGCTCAATGGTTAGAGCATCAGCGTGGTCTCTGGTTCGATTCCCGTCAAGAGCGCATACCTTGGTTTCAGGCTCACTCCACGGCCCCGGTCAGGGCACATGTGGGAGGCAACCAATCGATGTGTCTCTCAAGTGGATGTTTCTCTCTCTCTGTCTCTCCTCCTCCTTTATACACTCTCTCTCAAAAAAAAAAATAAATAAAGGGAAAAATATCCTTGGGTGAAGATTAATAAAAAAGAATCAACTAATGAATGTGTAAATAACTGGAATAACAAATCAATATTTCTCTCTCTCTCTCTCTCTCTCTCTCTCTCTCTCTCTCCCTCCCTCCCACCCTCATCAATAAAAACAAAACCTGGAGAGTGACAGGTGCTACAGGGCGAGGAGAGGCGAGTGTCGAGAAGGAAGCTTAGATTTCTGACTTGGGCACCGAGTGCCCATCACTTGAGATGGGATCCGAACTGTGGATTCGTTTTGTGGGGAAAGATGGCGAATCCCATTTGGACATGAGTCTGAGGTGTGCGTGGGACACCTGGTGGGCAGTCGCAGGCAGCTGGACATCGGCGCTAAGGACTGGGCGCGGGCTGGACACCCACCGTCAGAGGTCACTGCATTCCAGTGATGGACACCTGGCCAGGGTGTGGGGGGTGGGGGGAGCGCGGAGCAGGGTCTGGAGAGTCGGCAGGGGCTCCCGTCAGGGTGCTGAGGGTTTTTTTCTCTAAAAAACATGAGGATTTCCGGTTGTCAGTCCGGCATGTAAGGAATTGGAAGTCATCACTCCCATTCTCACAAGAAGAAGGCATAATAGGCTGAAAGTCAACAGCTTTGGAGAACTGAGAGAATGGAGGTCTCAGGGCAAACAAGTGGCCCCAAAAGCAGAGAGAGAGGCAGTCACCGCTGCCCGGGACACAGCTTTCGGGGGCTCGTGCACACGAGCTTGAGTGAAAAGGGGCAGGGACCCCCACGCCCGCAGGCACGTGGGGCTGTGGGCAGGGAGAGGGCAACGCCAGCGTTGGAGCCACAGCAGGGGCATCCGTCCTCCGCAGCGAGGGAGTAGCCGTGCCTCTGCCCACTCAGGGCTCCAGTGGGGTCACGCACCCCCCAGGGGAGCCCCCGGAGAACGGAGTCCCAGGAAGTGAGGAGGCCGAGTCGGGATTGCACCACATTAAGAAAAAGTAGCAGTTGCGGGAAAGCAACAAAACAGGGCGAGACCACAGGCACTGGCGGTCACTGTGACCAGGTCTGTTTGCGGTGGGTGTCTCGGCTCGGGATGTTGCTTCTTCCTGGTGGAGACGCCGCATCGATCTGCTGTTCCACTCGGTGATCCACGCGCCAAAGGGGCACGTGGGGGGGAGCGTCCTGACCTTCCTCACTGACCTCTGACCACGGCCAGCCCCGCGGGCCAGGACTCTCCACGGCCTCAGCTCCTGGACGCTGGGAGGCGGCTGAGGGGCAGGGGTGAGTCGTTGGCACCTGTCTGTGTCTGTGTGTCTATCTGTGTGTCTATCTGTGTCCGTGTGTCTACTTGTGTCTGTGTGTCTGTCTGTGTCCGTGTGTCTGTCTGTGTGTCTATCTGTGTCCGTGTGTCTGTCTGTGTCCGTGTGTCTGTCTGTGTGTCTATCTGTGTCCGTGTGTCTATCTGTGCCTGTGTGTCTGTCTGTCTGTGTGTCTATCTGTGTCCGTGTGTCTATCTGTGCCTGTGTGTCTGTCTGTCTGTGTGTCTATCTGTGTCCGTGTGTCTGTGCCTGTGTGTCCGTGGGTGTCTGTGGGTAAATGTTATATGTATATGATGCTTTCCTACCTCCGACATTATCTTGTGGAGAGCTCTCCTCACTGAGCTTCGCTGTCGATATGCACAAACTACAGCGAACCATGTTCTTCCACCTGCTGAAGGACAAGCCTGTCTTGGGCTACTGGTCGGTTCCAGATAAGACTGGAAGGTTCTCTTTTGCCTTCGCAGTTACCTGCCTAGAAAGCAGAGATCCGGCTTTCCTCCGAGTAATTTCCTTCCAATCACCGTCATCAGGTCTTTGATGATTAAGAAAACTGAGTCTTCACCTGGAGACCTCAGTTGTTTTTACACGTAAGTCCCTGCCCTTGGCTTTTCCACGAGGGGCCCTTCACATGCCCGTCACAGAAACCAGACCAATGTGGGGGTGTGGGCGCCCCTCTCTAGCTCGTCAGGATCGCCTGGTGGGAATCTGGGCTTCGCCTCTCCCAGCAGGAGCGATGTACTTCCTTTGTACGAAGGAAAAACGAAGTAGGACCAGAACGTCTAAGCCATGGGTACTCCCCACCCCGTCCAACACCGCCTCTGGCACTCACTGCCAATCACACCGCACCGCAGCCCATGTGACGGCTGACGGGAAGGGTCCTAGACCTGCCCCAATGCAAAATGCCGCCTCCTGAATAGGGAGGCCCAGACACACTCACTGCCATCGTCCAAACAGAACGCCATGTGCACCTGCTGGGTCTGCCAACGGGTCTTCGTCGGGAAACCACCCGGACATGGGTGTGGGAGCCCCTTTCACGTTCCGCGTGGTTCAGGGTTCCCGTTCAGGGTTCGAGGTCTGGAGAAGGCCGCGCACAAAATGAAGAGAGAGACTAGAAGGAATTAATTTGGAAATTGGGGGGCCAGGCGGAGAGTCCACCTCTAGTGGGAGAGTCTGCCACTGCTCTGGCCTTGCTCAAAGCTTTTATTGAGGCAATGGGAAAACACCCATATCTTTTAGGCAGGAAATTCCAACAATAAACAGGCAGCAAGAATTTACAGATGATTAACAGGTGGAGGAGGTTGCTTTAACTACCAGTGTTTCAACTAAACAATGAGTGAATAGCTCCGACCATCCAGAGCAATTAAGGCTGACCAGCCTTCCGGCACATTTCTCTATCAGTGACAATGATCGGTCCGGCACCTGGGTGAGCACCCTGAGCAGTGGGACAGGGAGAAACTTCCTCATTTTGGGAATCGCTAGCTTAGCCTGTTTTCTCTTACACGTGTCTACACTGTTGCTGTGGCAACTGCCTCCGTGCAGCCAGGTAGCTGCCAAACAGCTCACCTTCATGCCAGCAAAGCCCCTCACTGACCACCCAGGGAACCCAAGCATGAGCTCGTCTTGAGGGGGACAGTGTTGAGGGAGGTGGTGACCGGCTGACCCTGGAGCAGAACCTGGGCGGCCGGAGGCTCTGCCGGTTCCGTCCTGGGGATGTGTGTTCCGCTGCCTCCCCCGGGCTCCCAGGACCTGCCTGGAGGGCAAGGTGCAGCTGAGACCATCTGGTCGGCCTACGTGACGGCACCAGCTGAGGCTTCTGCATTGAAGATCCTGGTGTGGACACCTACATGTCTCATGCAGCCCAGGACAGGCCTGTGTGACCCCTGGCTTATCAACTGCACCCCCTCACCCCACACCCACCTTTGGAGGGTCTGCTCCTCAGCCTCTGGTCACCTCCAGGCTGGGGCCGGTTTTAGATTTCACAGGAGAGGCTCTGCGGGTAGTAAAGCAAACACTCCACACCCCTTGGCCCTTTGGTCCTACTTAATTAAAGGAAGAAAAAAAATGGCCAAGAAACTCCTCTGACTCCCTGGCTGGTTTGGCTCAGTGGATAGAGCGTCAGCCTGTGGACTGGAGGGTCCCGGGTTTGAGTCTGGTCAAGGGCATGTGCCCGGGTTGCAGGCTCCATCCCTAGTGGAGGCCTTGCGGGAGGCAGCCGATCAATGATTCTCTCTCATCACTAATGTTTCTCTCTCTCTCCCTTCCTCTCTGAAATCAACAGAAATATATATTTTTTTAAAAAGAAATTCCTGAGTGAGGCTTTCAAATATGCCTTTTCAGATCACAGCTTCCCACCCACCACCCACCCAAAAAACCCATGGAGATTTAATCATAAAATGACAGGACGGTTCCCTTCATGAGCTTCTGACATAGTAAGCACCAGGCCCAGACGGGTTCACCAATCATTCGAGGAAGAAATGACGGCGACTCTCTACAACGTCTTCTGGGAAAAAGAAGCAGAGGGACACGCCCTGACAGCCTGCGAGGCAGCATCCCCCTAAGGCCCGATAAAGACGTGAGGAGGAAGGGGAACTCCAGGCCAATGCCTCTGACCAACACAGATGCAAGAAGCTCCAATAAAACATTAGCGAACTGGGCCCAACGATGCCTAAAAAATCGCAGGCCACAGCCAAGTGGGACGGATCCCGGGCATGAAAGCTTGTTCAGCGTTCAAACTCCATTCCTAGAAGCCAGCACGTCCCAGGCGGGAGAGAGAACGCACATGAGCACGTCCACGGATGGGAGAAAGCCTCGGACAAAAACCCAAGCCCCAGCCAGCAGTGGGGCACGGGGGACCTCCTCCACTCGACAGAGAATGCTCGACTCTCTGCTCACTCACGACGGCTCTGAAGTTTAAAATGTGTTCATTAGCCCTAGCCAGTCTGCCTCAGCGGGCGGAGCGCTGGCCTGCACACTGAAGGGCCCCAGGTTCTATTCTAGTCAAGGTCATGTGCTTGCTCCCTGGCCTCGGTCGGGGCCCATGCAGGAGGCAACCAATGGATGTGTCTCTCTCACATCGATGTTTCTCTCCATCTCTCCCCCTCCCTTCCACTCTCTCTAAAAATTCAATGGAGAAGTATCCTCAGGTGAGGATTAACAACAGCAACAGAAAAATTAAAATCTGTTCATTAAAAATACTTGAAAAACAACAACAACAAGTATATAGTGGTTTACCGGGGTGGGTAATACGCGCATTTGGCACAGAACGCAAAAGGTTTGGAGGGGAGCAAGCCTCCTTCCCACCTCAACCCCAGCTGCCAAATCCCCTCCAGGGGCAGCTCTTAGGATGGCGCTGTGCCCCTGTGTGTTGTTGCCACCTGGTGCCTCTGGACAGGGCGGCTGTGCGGTTGTTTAAATGGTGCTCCAGCCCTGACAGGTTTGGATCAGTGGATGGAGCGTCGGCCTGCGGACTGAAGGATCCCAGGTTCGATTCCAGTCGAGGGCATGGACCTTGGTTGTGGGCACATCCCTGGTAGGGGGTGTGCAGGAGGCAGCTGATGGATGTTTCTCTCTCATCGATGTTTCTAACTCTCTATCCCTCTCCCTTCCTCTCTGTGAAAAATCAATAAAATATATTAAAAAGAAATAAATAAATGGTGCTCCATTGATGGACACCTTTTAAATGCTTGTTTCTTTCGTGTGTGTGTGTGTGTGTGTGTGTGTGTGTGTGTGTGAGAGAGAGAGAGAGAGAGAGAGAGAGGAGGAAGGGATGGCTATTACAAAGTGTTGCAATTAAATTCTTGTGCTATCAAACGTAAGAAACATTTAAACCTATAGAGAATTTTTGTGAGTTTATTTGAGCCAAACTGTCATCAATTGACAGGGGGTGGGGTTGAGGGAGCAAATATAAGCACCTTATTTTATACATAACTAGGGGCCCGATGCACGAAATTCACGCACAGGGGGTGGGGGGGGGGCGGCGGTCCCTCAGCCAAACGTCACACTCTCCAATCTGGAGTTCTTGGGGACTCTCACAATCCAGGATCTCTGGTTCTTAACCGCTAACCTGCCTGCCTTCCCTAACTACTCTGCCTGCCTGATCCCCCTAACTGCCCTCCCCTGCCAGCCTGGTCACCCCTATTAACTTTCTTTTTTAATCTTATCCCCTTCACGCACAATTGTATTTGACTTTCTTATTGGCTTCTTCTTCTCACACAATTTTTCTCCTTTATGTAACACTTTTCCTACTGACTCATCATTTATAAACTTTTCTTTCCTCCTTATTTCCTACATCTGTTCCATCATCATTCTTCCTATTTTTCTACTACCCTCCTTCCCTCCCCACATTTCTTCTTTCCTTTATCTTTACCTCTGCCCACCCTCCCCTTTTCCTTCCTTCCCACCTTAATTTTTTTCTTCACTTCCTCCCTCTGACCTGTTTTGCTCCCTCCCCCATTCCTTCCAAGGCTGCTCCCCACCCCTCGGCTGAGGCCTTGGAATGGACCCATCGCTTAGGCCTTTGCTGCCCCGCGATTGGTCCCTTGCAAGGCCGCAGCCGAGGGGCTGGGCCGGCTGGCTGCTCCCCGCCCCTTCGGCTGCCGCCTGTGAATCCATCTGCCCTGCTGGACCCCGGTTCACTGCTTCTCCCAGGGCTGTGGCCTCTGCCATCTTGGCTGGGCTAATTTGCATACAGTCGCTCTAATTGGCTGGTGGGCGTGGCTTAAGCATCCTAAAGAAACGGTCAATTTCAATATTATGCTTTTATTAGATAAGATAATCAGGTTTCATGAAATCTGTTGGTGATAGATTAGGGAGGCGGGATGAAGCAGGGGATTTCCCAGGGGTGAGGACGACGGAGCCCCTAGCGCTAGGACGCTTGCATGCATGACTCCAGAGACCAGGTTCTGTGACACAGGTCTAATTTTATTGAGGAAGTACAGAGTATTTATAGGTGGAGGTGGCCAATCATGGAACATCTTCTTAGGGAGCCAATGAGCATAAAGGTCGGGGTACTGTGTACATGGCTCTGGGAGGGGCTCAGGCAGGCGTTGCCATCTTCCTGGTGTGCCAGAAAGATCTGAACTGCTGGAGTGCGCTCACAGCATTGCATCAGCCACTGCACCGAGACAAAACCTCCTGTGCAGGAGAAAGCACAGTGGGGACACCTCTGGACTGGATGGAAAGTAAAATGACAGAC
>PVJC01049674.1:0-12099 GCA_004026665.1 Murina feae
ACCCCCCACCAATCCTCCCTGTCCTTGTTGCTGTAATTTGACAGTCTGTTTGATGCTGCTCTGCCTCTGTATCTATTTTTGTTAACCAGTTTATAATGGTTATTATTATCCATAGATGAGTGAAGACATGTGGTATTTTTCTTTCATTGACTGGCTTATTTCACTTAGCATTATGCTCTCCAGAAGGTGGTTTTTATTGAAAGAAAACCAGCTCTTGGACAGGCTGTCCCTCCAACCTAGTCTTAAGTGAAGCAGGGAAAGAATGGTCTAAACACTGCATTTGGTCCCAGAAACTAATACAGAAATACCACCACCCGGGGATTGTGTCATAAATAGATGCTTGTGTAAATACAATTGAAGGCAGACAGAGAAACAAAAGGAGCAGAATGACCCTGTCTGCTTGAAAACAAGGTTGTGGCTCATGACACAGAGGAGTGGTGGATCACGGAGAATTTCAACTCTGTGCTGACTACCTGACAGGAAACAGATATGCCAGGAAGAACAGTTGAGAGGGGTCTTAAACCAGCCCCCATAGGTCATTGAAGTTCCACTGAAGCAAACAACCTTCACTACTTCACTTTTTTATTTTTTTATCTTTAAGATATTAAATTTTTTCTAACCTAATTTTACTTTATTATTATTATATTTTTCTTTATTATTACTATTATTTTACCTTTATAGGTTTTATTTTATTTATTTATTTATTTATTTATTTATTTATTTATTTATTTATTTATTTTTGGATTAGTGTTCTACATTCTATTTTTATTTTTGCATTATTTTACTCTATCTCAATTTTTCCTTTATGCCAACACTGTCTTTCTCATTTTTCCCCTTTTTCATCATGATTCTCTTAGCATAATCTTGCTTTAGTTTTTCTCTATCCTTTCTTTTTACTCCCTGTTAAAATTGATCTCACTCATATATCTAATTTCCTCTCCAGTGCTCCAAGTCCATGCACACTTTTCTTTTTTCTCTCTTCATTAGCCATTTTTTTTTCTCTTTCTTTCGGTCTTGTAGTTGTTGTTTGCTTGATTGTTAGTTTGTTGTTTTTTCTGGTCTTTTTTCTTTCTTTTTTTCTTCTGCTTCTATTTTTCCTCTCCTCAGTTGGTCTTCTTCTACTAATAGCTTAATTAGTTTCAATCACCAACTCGGGTCTATCTACTCTCTATTCTTCTTTTCCAAAAATAGTTGAATACATACTAGATGTATCAGTTAATAATGTGGATTTTGTAAATAAAGAAATGGTCATTTCAAGGGAAAGATCAAAAGTGCTTTATTCTAAGTAATGTCATCCCAAGCTACAAATTTTCCCCATCTTTAGGTAATTTGTGGATACCATCCTAATAGGACTTTTATTGTTTTGATGCAAACAATTCAGAGACCTAATTTTCCACTTCTTTGTAGGTTTTGAAGTGCTGCTCAGAAAGTGTGTTTGCCATTGATCAGAACAAGTGTAATCTAAAGGAGCAAGGTCTGGTGATTAATACTTCCCAGGCAAGATCTTTTAATGTGTCTTTAACTGGTTTTGAAGTTTAGGATGGTGCATCATCATGAAGTAAAATTACTTTGCCATGTCTTCTGGCACATTCTGGTCATGTCACGAACAAAGCATGGTTCAAATTGATTATTTGTAGTCAGTAGCAATCAGTATTAACGGTTTCACCAGGTTTTAGAAGTTCAAAATACACCACACCTTCCTGATCCCACCAAATGCAGAACATTGTCTTTTTTTCCAAAGTGATTTGGCCTTGCAGTCAATGTTGATGGTTGACCTGGATAAACCCATGATTTTGTGAATTTGAGATTCTCAAAATAAATCCAATTTTCATCACTAGCCACAATTCAATTCAGAAAAGATTTTCTTTTGTGCCGTTGAAGCAACATTTTATAGATAACTTTTTAGTTTTCCATTTATCTTGCATTCAGTTGATGTGACACCCATTTTCCTTCCTTTAAAATATTTCCCATTGCTTGTAATTGACTGGAAATTGTTTGTTGACCGACATTTAATCTTTCCACAAGTTGTTTTTGAGTTTGACATGCATTTTCATTCAATAATGTTTATAATTGTTGATCTTTAAACTTTTTCAGTTGACCTGGATGTTCTTTGTCTTTCACATCAAAATCATCACATTTAAAGCATTTAAACCAGTGTTTACAAGTATCTTGAGATGGAACATGTTCACCATAAGCTTCCTGAAGTATATGATAACTTTTTCTTAAAAATAAAGTAATAAATTAAAACTTCCCACAAATGTTCTTTTTTGGAATGAAATTTGACATTTTTAAGAATAAAAATATCTATGATGTTAACACCTTGAGCAAATTTGACATATGAAGATTTTAAGCTTACTGTCGATAAAACAAAATAGCATATATATCAACATATGTGTAACTCCATCGATTGAAAAAATCTGCATTATTAACTGGTATATCTAGTAGATAGATAACAGAAAAAGAAAATTTATATATATATTAAAATGTATATATATATATATATATTCCTTTTAATATATATTAATTTTTTATTTTTATTGCTTAAAATATTACAAAGTGTAGTACATATGTATCTTTTTCCCCTTTGACCTTTCCCAGGCCTCCCCTGCCCCCCAGTGTCTTGTGTCCATTGGCTATGCATAAAAGTCCTTTGGTTGATCTCCCCCCCCCCAACCCTCCCCAGCCTTCCTGCTATAGTTTGACAGTCTGTTTAATGCTGCTCTGCTTCTGAACCTATTTTTCTTTATCAGCTTATAATGGTCTTTATTATCCATAAATGAGTGATTTCATATGCTATTTTTCTTTCATTGATTGGCTTATTTCACTTAGCAAAATGCTCTCCAGTTCCATCCATGCTATTGCAAATGGTAACAATTTCTTCCTTTTTATAGTAGCATACTATTCCATTGTGCAGATATACCACAGTTTTCTAATCCATTCATCTGCGGATGACCACTTAGGCTGTTTCCAAATCTTAGCTATGGTAAATTGTGCGGCCATGAACATAGGGATGCATATATCCTTTCTTATTGGTGTTTCTGGCTTCTTGGGATATATTCCTAGAAGTGGGATCACTAGGTCAATTGCCAGTTCCATTTTTAAATTTCTGAGGAAACGCCATATTGTCTTCCATAGTGGTTGCACCAGTCTGAATTCAACCAACAGTGCACGAGGGTTCCTTTTTCTCCGCATACTCTCGAGAACTTGCCCTTTGCTGATTTGTTGATGATAGCTATTCTTACAGATGTGAGATGGTACCTCATTATTGTTTTGATTTGCATCTCTCAGAAGATTAGTGACTTTGAGCATGTTTTCATATGTCTCTTGGCTTTCTGAATGTCCTATTTTGAAAAGTGCCTATTTAGATCCTTTGCCCATTTTTTGATTGGATTGTTTATCTTCCTTTTGTTAAGTTGTATGAGCTCACTATAAATGTTGGAGATTAAACCCATATGGGAGATAACATTGGCAAATATGTTCTCCCATGCAGTGGGCTTTCTTGTTGTTTTGTTGATGGTTTCTTTTGCTGTGCAGAAGCTTTTTATTTTGATGTAGTCCCATTTGTTTATCTTCTCTTTAGTTTCCAATGCCCTATGAACTGTATCGGTGAAAAAATTTGCTTCGGCATAAGTCTGAGATTTTGTTGCCTTTAATTCTCTCTAGTATTTTTATGGTTTCCCATCTTACATTTAAGTCCTTTATCCATTTTGAGTTTATTTTTGTGTGCGGTGTAAGTTGGTGGACTAGTTTCATTTTTTTTGCATGTATCTGTCCAATTTTCCCAACACCATTTATTGAAGAGACTGTCATGAGTGCATTGTATGTTATTCCCTCCCTTGTCAAATATTAATTGAGCATATTGGTTCGTGTCTATTTCTGGGTTCTCTATTCTGTTCCATTGGTCTATATGGCTATTCTTGTGCCAGTACCAGGCAGTTTTGAGCACTGTGGCTTTGTAATACAGATTGATATCTGGTATTGAGATCCCACCTACTTGGTTCTTCTTTCTCAGGATTGCTGCAGCTATTCGGGGTCTTTTTTTATGCCAGATGAATTTTGGGAGAGTTCGTTCTAGGTCTGTGAAATATGCCATTGGTACTTTGATGGGGAGTGTGTTGAATTTATAAATTGCTTTGGGTAGTATGGATATTTTAATGATATTGATTCTACCAATCCATGAACATGGTATGTTCTTTCACCTGTTCATGTCTTCCTCTATCTCTTTTTTAACATCCAGTAGTTTTCTGAGCAGAGGTCTTTTACCTCTTTAGTTAAGTTTATTCCTAGGTGTCTTAACTTTTTTCATGTTATGGTAAATGGGATTTCTTTTTTAGTCTCTCTTTCTGTAAGTTCACTATTGGTGTATAGAAATGCCATAGATTTCCTGGAATTAATTTTGTATCCTGCTACATTGCCGAATTCATTTATTAAGTCTAGTAATTTTTTGATGCAGCCTTTAGGGTTTTTTATGTGCAATATCATGTCATCTGTGAATAAGGACAATTTTACTTCTTCTTTTCCAATTTCGATGCTTTTTATTTCTCCTTCTTGTCTAAACGCAATGGCTAATTCTTCCAGTACTATGTCGAACAGGAGTAGTGAGAGTGGATATAGCTGTCTTGTTCCTGTTCTAAGGGAAAATAGTTTTAGTTTTTGCCCATTGAGTATGATGTTGGCTGTGGGTTTGTCATATATGGCTTTTATTATGTTGAGGTATGATCCTTCTATTCACACTTTGCTGAGAGTTTTCATAATAAATGATGTTGGATTTTGTCAAATGCTTTTTCTGCATCAACTGATATGACTATGTGGTTTTTATCTCTCAATTTGTTTATGGGATGTATAACATTTATTGATTTGCAGGCATTGTACCATCCTTGCATGCCTGGGATAAATCCTACTTGGTCATGGTGTATGATCTTTCTGATGTACTGCTGGATCTGATTTGCTAGGATTTTGTTGAGGATTTGGGCATCTATGTTCATGAGTGTTATTGGCCTGTAATTCTCTTTCATTGTCTTGTCTTGTAATGCTGGCTTCATAAAATTAGTTTGGAAGTGTTCCTTCCTCTTGAATTTTTTTGAATAGTCTGAGGAGGATAGGTTTTAGTTCTTCCTTGAATATTTGGTAAAAATCTCTTTTGAATCTGTTTGGACCTGGGCTTTTGTTCGCTGGAAGCTTTTTGATTACTGCTTCAATTTCTTCCATAGTTATTGGCCTATTAAGATTTTTAGGTTCTCCCTGATTCAGTATTGGAAGGTTGTATTTTTCTCGGAATTTGTCCATTTCCTCCAGCTTGTCCAGTTTGTTGGAATAGAGTTGTTCATAGTAATTTTTTTAACAATACTTTGTATTTCTGTGGGGTGTGTTTTTATTTCTCCTCTTTCATTTCTGATTTTGTTTATTTGGGTCCTCTCTCTTTGCTTCTGGGTGAGCCTGGCTAGAGGTTCATCAATCTTGTTTATCCTTTCAAAGAACAAACTCTTGGTTTTGTTGATCTTTTGTATTTTTTTTTTTTGGTCTCTATGTCATATATCTCTGCTCTGCTCATTATTTCCTTCCTTCTGCTTACACTGGACTTTTCTTGTTGCTCTCTTTCTAAATATTTGAGTTGTCGGTTTATGTAATTTATTATCATTGTTTCTTGTCTTTTTCAGTAGGCTTGTAGTGCTATGAACTTCCCTCTCAAGATTGCTTTCGCTGTGTCCCATAGGTTTTGGATTGTTGTGTTTTTATTGTCATTTGTTGCCATGTTGTTTTTTATTTCTTCTTTAATCTCTCTTGTAGCCCAGTCATTGTTTAATAGCATACTATTTAATCTCCATGTGTTTGATTTTTTAATTGTTTTTATTGTAGTTGATTTCCAGTTTTATGCCATTGTGATCTGAGAAGATGCTTGATATGATATGATATGATTTCTATCTTCTTGAATTTGAAGAGACTGCCTGTGACCCAATATATGGTCTATCTTTGAGAATTACCCGTGTGCACTTGAGAAGAATGTATATTTTGTGGCTTTGGGGTGAAGTGTTCTTAAGATGTCGATTAATTCCATCTGATTTAGAGAGTCATTTAGGGTTGATGTTTCTTTGCTAATTTTTTGTTTAGAGGATTTGTCCAATGGTGAGATAATATATATATATGTTTCTTTTTTTAATATTTTGTTTTTTACTTTTTTTCTTATGCACTCATTCTCTTTGTACCTCCTCTATACTGAGTCATGGCCATTTCCCTATTCATTCAATTCCTTGACCTTCTCTTCTGAAAATAAGCTCAGACTCTTCAAATTCAGATTCCTTCATTCTTTTCTGGGTTTTTTTTTTTTTTTTTTTTTTTTTTTTTTTTTTTTTTTTTTTTTTTTTTTTTTTTTTTTTTTTTTTTTTTTTTTTTTTTTTTTTGCATTTTTTGTATTAGTTGTTGTTGTATTGGAGTTTCTCTCCATGTACATGTTTTTCCCCCTTCTTTTAACCTATCTTTATATCCCTTTTACATTTTTTAAAAATATATTTTATTAATTTTTTACAAAGTGGAAGGGGTAGAGATAGGGAGTTAGAAACATCGATGAGAGAGAAACATCGATCAGCTGCCTCTTGCACAACCCCTACTGGGGATGTGCCCACAACCAAGGTACATGCCCTTGAGCATTATCGAACCTGGGACCCTTCAGTCCATAGGCCAACACTCTATCCACAGAGCTAAACTGGTTAGAGCCCCTTTTACATTTTTTACTTTTCTCAATATAATTTTTGCACTCATTTCTCGCCTCTAATTCTCTTTTCTCTGTTGATCAACTTTATCACTATCATGAATACATTTGTGTTTTGTGCCTCTGAGTTGTGTCTTGTTGTGTTGTATTTTGTGCCTTTAAGTCAATGAATGTGGTAGAGAGAGCAAGCTACATAACCAGACACCCTGAGAGCAGTGAACATGGGAATACAGAGAAACAGCCCACATATGAAAGAAAAGGAGGAATGACCAGAAAAGGAAGTAAATGCAATGGAGGCATGCAGTTTATCAGAGAAAGCATTCTGAGCAATGGTCATAATGATGCTGGAAAGGATAGAATACAAATTTAGTATGAGTAAGAACCAAGAGAAAATGAAGAAGAACCAAGAAGAAATGAAGAATGACATTGCTACAATAGAGAATACAATGGAAAGCATCAGCAGTAGACTATAAGAAGTGGAGAACTGCATCAGTGAGCTAGAAGACAAGGTAGAAAAAACACCCAAGCAGAGCAGCAACTGGAAAAAATCTTACAAAAACAAGAGGAAAGCCCAGGGGAATTTTGGAACAACACAAAACAAAACAACATTCACATAATAGGGTAATAGAAGGAGAGGAAAGTAAGCAAGGACTAGAAAACAAGTTTGAAGAAATAATGATAGTAAACTTTCCTGATATTCGGGAAAAAAACCATACAGAAGTCCAAGAAGCTCATAGAGTCCCAAACAAGATGAACCCCAAAATAGTGATACCAAGACACATTATAAGTAAATTGGTAAATACCAATGGCAAAGTAAGAATGTTAAAGGCTGTCAGAGAGAGACAGAAAGTTACCTGCAAGGCATCTCCCATTAGACTATCAACTGATTTCTCAATAGAAACATTTCACGTCAGAAGGGACTGCAAATAAGTATACAAAATGCTGCAAACCAAGGGACTGAATCCAATAATACCACACCCAGCAAAGCCATCATTCAAAATTGTAGATGAAATTTGGAGCTTCATATACCAAAAGAATAAGGGAGTTTATCACTACCAATCCAGCAATACAAAAAATGCTAAAGGGATTGCTGTAAAAATAAGAAATAGGAAGGGAAGAAGGAACTCAGGCATAAAAAAATAAAAATGGAGGTGAGACCCAAGATGGCGACTGGCAAGATAGTAGGGTGAGAGACTGTGTGAGAGACTGAGGGAGTGATAGAGGAGTGTGTGGAAATGAGTGGTTTGTGTAAGTGAGAAATAAAGACAGTTAGATCCTTCAGGTCTTGCAAGAGCTGCCAAACCAAGCAGTCTTAGATGGCAAAACCCAACCGTCACCACAAAAACTCCAGGGGCAGCCAGGGTGGGCAAAGAGACCATGCCATCTTGAAGAACAGAACTGCTTGAGACTAGGATCCTAACCTCACCACTACCCAAGCTGGTCTCAGATGCAAACTGGAACCCTACAGCCACTTAGGAAAAAGACCTGGAGCCACAACTGCAGATGCATGGACACCAAGATCCCAGAAACTCCAGCCAAAGATTTCTCTGAGTCACAGAGCCAATCCCCCACCCTGCTGGCCCAGCGGCAGTGGCATAGGAACTGCCAGATCATATCCATTTAAACAGGCCTCCTGGACACAGAAAGCAGCTGCTGCTTTACCTGAATTTGGGTGTACAGACATGGGAAGCTTGTTTTCTGAGGCCAGACCCTGTGCTGAAACAGGGAGGCTGCACTAAATTTGAGCTGGGGAGCACAGTCTTGGGGAGTTTGTTTCCCGTGACTAGACCTGGGCCCATGCAGAGAGGCTATGCTGAATTTGAGCTAGGGGGTGTGATCTTGGGTTACCAAAGAGATCAAAGAAGAAAAAAAAACACATTCTGGAAACAAATGACAATGAAAACACAACAATCCAAAATCTTGGGGACACAATGAAAGTAGTACTATAAGGCAAGTTCATAGCATTACAGGCCTACCTCAAAAAAAATAAAGAAAAAAAAAACTGATAATAAACAATCCAACTCTGCACTTGAATAATTAGAAAGAGAGCAACAAGAAAAGCCCAGAGTGAGAAGATGAAAAAAAAATCATAAAGATCAGACTGGAAATAAATGACATAGAGACCAAAAAACAATGCAAATGATCAATGACATCAAGAGCTGGTTCTTTGAAAGGATAATCAAGATTGGTGAACTTCTAGTGAGGCTCACCAAGAAGCAAAAAAAGAGGACCCAAATAAAAAAATCAGAAACAAAAGAGGTTAAATAACAACAGATCCCAGAGAAATACAAACTGGTCAACCTAGAAAAAATGGATATATTCCTAAAAAAAATACAATCTTCCAAAACACAGCCAGGAGGAATCAAAAATTCTGAATAGGCAGATATCTATGGAGGAAATTGAAGCAGTAATCAGAAATTTTCCAACAGCAACAACAAAAAACCATGGACCAGACAGCTTCAAGGAAGAGCTTTATAAAACATTCAAAGAAGAAATAAAACCTATCTTCCTCAGACTATTCCAAAAAATTCAAGAGGAAGGAACACTTCCAAGATCTTTCTATGAAGCCAGCATTAACCTATTCCCAAAACCAGGTAAAGACAATACAAAGAACAAGAATTGCAGGGCAATATCCCTCAAGAACATAGATGTCAAAATCCTCAACAAAATTTTAGCAAATTGAACCCAGCAATACCTTAGAAAGATCATACACCATGACCAAGTGGATTTATTCCGGGGATGCAAGGATGGTACAATATCTGCAAATCAATAAATGTGATACATCACATAAACAAATTGAGATATAAAAATCACATAATACCAATTGATGCAGAAAAAGCATCTAATAAAATCCAACATCCTTTCTTGATAAAAACCCTCAGCAAGGTGGAATAGAAGGATAATACCACAACATAATAAAGGCCATATATGACAAACCTACAGCCAACATCATACTCAATGGGAAAAACCTAAAACCATTTCTACTAAGAACAGGAACAAGACAGGGATGCCCACTCTCACCACTCCTGTTTAATATAGTGCTTGAAGTACTAGCCATGACAATCAGACAAGAAAAAATAAAAAGGATCCAAATTGGAAAAGAAGAAGTAAAACTCTCCTTATTCATAGATGGCATGATATTGTACATAGAAAATCTCAAAGACTCCATCAAAAAACTACTAGACTTAATAAATGAATTTGGCAATATAGAAGGATACAAAATTAACACACAGAAGTCTATGCTTTCCTATACACTGATAATGAGCTAACAGAAAGAGAAATTTAAAAAGCATTCTCGATTCCTGAAAAAAATGGTGGAGGTATAAGGAGAAGAGTCCAATGCCTGTCCGGGAGCGGAGGGAGTGAGCAGCTAAGGCGAGTGCTTTCCAGCCCAAGCCCGCAGAGGAGGTGGAGCTGGGAAAGAGTCTGCGACTGGGTGAGACAGAATCCTGCTGGGAGAGGTGAACTGGGGGCTTAGGGAGGGGCAGTGTACCAGACCCCAGCCCCAGGAGCCCCAGAAAACCCAGGCACCGGCTGGGCACGGCTGCACTCAGCCGTGTCTCCGGGGACGGGCGCAGTGGAGGAAGCGTCCACGAAACTGCTGGTCGGCAGGGGACTCTGGATATGGGTTCACAACCAAGATAGGGCGGGGGTGTGTGGGCAGAAGAGAGGCTGCCCTCTCAGAGTGGATTCCATGGCAGGGCTTGCAGTCAGGGAGTAATTGAGCGTCCCACCTGCCTCCATAGCTGGTGACTCAGCACTCCCACAGTTGTTGCGGCTGGCGCCTCACGGCCCTGAGCCCCGGAGAAGAGACAGGGAGCGCGCGTGCGACCCAGTACTCCCACCGGAGCGCGCGCGAATGGCGTCTCTCGGTCCTAAGCCCCCGAAAAGGGATGGGGTGCGCGCGCAAGCGCAAGCATGGCCGGAGCCCCTCCCGCCGGGGGATCACTGGAGAAAGACTTTTGCCAGTGGCAGAAGTGGGGGGAGAGGTGCCAAGCTGCAGAATCTGGAGAGAGAGGGAGGACCCAGGTAAGTGGCGGCGAGTTGGATGCTGAATCACGCAGGAGCCTGGGACCTGAGCAGCCATAGTCCTCTGGAGAGATAACCCCTCCCTCCAATATCCAGGCAACCAACACAGCCACACCAAGCTCCACCTTGAACTGTAAAAAAAAAAAAAAACAGTCCTGGAGAATACTAAGAGACTGACCTAAAGAGAGACTCTTAGACCCAGCAGTTGGATCCTGAGAAACACAACAGTGCAGAAGACTGAAGACTGGGATCTTAAGCCAGCCAGAGGAACATTTTACTTCTTCATATATATATATATATATATATATATATATATATATATATATATTTTATATTTATATTTTGTATTTTACACTTTTTTTAATTTCTTATTTTTTATTATTTTTTAATTGGTATCTTCTTATTACTGTGTTACCTTTCCTTTTATTTTCCTTTTTTTCTCTTTGTTTCCCCTGTTGGTGTCTATTGCTTTATTCTCTAGTTCTCTTCACTTTACTTTTCCATCACTTTATTTTATTCTGTTATTATATTGTTTTCTGGCTATCTTTATACCATTTTTGAAATCCAATTTTTTTTGTAAAGTCATTTTATCTTATTTATTTTATTTTTTTTCCTTCTTTTTCATTCTCTTTCCTCTTATCACCCATCCCTATTCAACTTCCTCTATGCTGAACTGAGATCCTCCCTATGTACCTCCAATTCTTAACCATATCTTCTAAATATAAGCTCAGCATCTAGAGATTCTGCTCCCATCCTCTCTGCTTGGGGTGGTCACTTATTATGGGGTTACTATTGTGAGTACATTCGTGCTTGGGTCCTTTTGAGTGGTGTCCTATCGAGGTGAACTTTATCCTGTCTAGCCAGGTGTTAGAGAGTGAACCCCAAGGGCAGACACCTGCAGAGGAAACCCCATCCAAGAAAGGGTCAATAATACCCCAGACCCAACTACAGAGGCAGAAAGAAGGTGGCAGTGAAGGAGAGAGTGTAAGTCAGTGAAGGACCAAAAGGGGACGGTGTGGTCATGTGGAATGTGCGTGTGAGTATGTTAGTGAGGCACAGATAGATCCTGCAGTGGTCAAGCTAAATGGGCTTTCTTAACTAGACAGCCTCTGCTACCATTGTAGACAGTTCCAGGATGCCAGCCCATCCTCACCGTCCTAGCATGTTTAAGGGGAGAGCTGTTGTAACTGGGAGCCAGACTTCACCCCCATACAGGGCGCCTTCAGACAACACCTGAGACTCTTCAGTCGCCCTCTGCCAGGGACCTGCTACTTCAGCTGTGGGCCCACAGTCAACAAGTCTCCAGCCACCCTGGGTGCAGGCTCCTGTGAGTTCTGAAGTGTGCTCTCCTCTGACCGGCCCAA